>JAKCPB010000541.1:0-111401 GCA_021442155.1 Cymbidium sinense | reverse complement strand
TTTAGAATTTAGGAGTTTAGGAGTTTATAGTTTTAGGTTTATAGTTTTTTATAGTTTAGGAGTTTTATAGTTTAGGAGTTTTTTAGGAGTTTAGGAGTTTAGGAGTTTAGAGTTTAGGAGTTTGCAGGAACGAGTTTAGGTTTTATGGTTTAGGTTTATAGTTTAGGTTTATATTAGGAGTTTAGGTTTTAGGTTTAAGTTTAGAGTTTTAGGTTTAGGAGTTTAAGTTTGAGTTTATTAGTTTATTATTTAGGAGATTTAGTTATTAATTTACTAGTTTTAGATTTTTTAGATTTAGGATTTATTAATTGGTTTATTGAATTTTTTTAGTTTTAAGAAGTTATTATTAATTAGTTTTATTATTGAATTTTGTTATTATATCTAGTTATTATTATTAGTTATTAGTTTATTAGTTTATTATTATTAGTTTAGTTTAGTTTATTAGTTATTAGTTTATTAGGTTTATTATTAGTTTTTATTAGTTAATTAGTCAGTTTAATTTTTTTATTTAATAGTTTATAATGTTGGTTTTTAGTTAGATATTAGTTATTAATCATCAATTTTATTAGTTATTAGTTATTAGTTTATTTAGTTTATTATTATTAGTTATCAATTAGTTATTTATCATTAGTTTAGTTTTATTAGTTATTTAATTAGTTGTTATTAGTTTTAGTTATTAGTTTATTAGTTATCATTATTTATTATTTATTAGTTATTATTAGTTAGTTTATTAATTTATTTAGTTTATTTAGTTTTTATTAGTTTATTAGTTTGGTTTTATTAGTTAGTTACTTTATTATTATTTAGTTTTATTTTTTTTAGTTTTTTATTATGTTTAGTTTAGTTATTTAGTTATTATTAGTTAGTTATTAATATTATTAAGTTATTAGTTTTTAGTTTTATTAGTTAGTAGTTATTATTTATTATTAGCTTTTCTATTAGTTATTTAGTTATTAGTTTTTAGTTGTTATTATTAGTTTATTACTTTTTATTTAGTTTTAGTTATTTAGGTTTTTATTAGGTAGTTATTTAGTTTTTAATTATTAGTTATTATTAGTTTAGTTATTTAGGTTATTAGTTATTAGTTTAGTTATTATTAGGTATTTAGTTATTAGTTATTAGTTTATTATTATTAGTTTAGTTTAGTTTTATTAGTTTATTATTATTAGTTTATTATCATTAGTTATTATTAGTTAGTTAGTTAATTTTTAGTTATAGTTATTAGTTTTGGTTAGTTAGTTATTATTAGTTAATAATTATTATTTAATTATTAGTTAATTATTATTAGTTAGTTTATTATTAATTATTATCATTAGTTATTAGTTAGTTTTATTATTATTAGGCTTAGTTATTAGTTATTATTAGTTAGTTAGTTTATCAGTTATTAGTTATTAGTTTTATTAGTTTAGTTTAGTTAGTTATTATTAGTTATTAGTTTAGTTCTTTTATTAGCTTATTTATTATTATTATTAGTTTTGTTTATTTATTATTAATTATTAGTTTTTAGTTAGCTTTTATTAGTTATTAGTTATTATTAGTTATTTATTTATTTATTATTAGTTTTATCAGTTAGTTAGTAGTTTATTTTTTTATTATTAGTTATTAGTTTAGTTATTATTAGTTATTTATTTATTAGTTAGTTATTTGGTTAGTTAGTTTTATTTGTTAGTTTTTTAGTTTATTATTAGTTATTAGTTTTTATTATTTAGTTAGTTATTAATTTATTAGTTTTGTTATTTATTTATTTTAATTTATTTATTAGTTTAATAGTTTTAGTTATTAGCTATTAGTTTAGTTTTATTAGTTTAGTTATTAGTTATTTAGTTTATTATTAGTTAGTTTTTTTAGTTTTTATTAGTTATTAGTTATTATTAGTTATTATTAGTTAGTTAGTTTTAGTTATTAGTTTATTAGTTATTATTTTATTAGTTATTCATTATTAGTAATTATAAGTTATTAGTTTATTAGTTTTTATTAGTTATTAGTTATTTTACTTATTATTAGTTACTATTAGTAATTACTAGTTATAAGTTTTAGTTAGTTTTTATTAGTTATTTATTAAAGTTTTTATTTTTAGTTATTATTAGTTTTAGGTTAGTTATTTTTATTATTATTTATTAGTTTTAATTAGTTTTTTAGTTTTTTATTTAGTTTTTATTAGTTATTAGTTTAGTTATTATTATTTAGTTTTTAATTTAGTTATTATTAGGTTTATTAGTTTTTAGTTATATTATTAGCTAGTTATTGTTATTAATTACTTATTTATTATTATTATTTAGTTATTATTAGTTATTAGTTAGTTATTAGTTTTATTATTAGTTTATTATTAGTTTATTATTATTAGTTTTATTAGTTTTATTATTATTAATTTTAGTTAGTTATTAGTTATTATTTATTAGTTATTAGTTAGTTATTAACTAGTTTTTAGTTTATTATTTAGTTAGTTTTAGTTATTATTATTATTATTTAGTTATTAGTTTATTATTATTCATTTTATTAGTTATTAATTAGTTATTATTAGTTTTAGTTATTAGTTATTATTAGTTAGTTATTAGTTTATTAGATATTAGTTATTAGTTTTAGCTTTAGTTAGTTATTTATTTATTAGTTATTAGTTATTAGTTAGTTATTTTTATTATTATTTATTAGTTATTAGTTATTATTTAATTAGTTTTTTAGTTTTTTATTTAGTTTTTTATTAGTTATTAGTTTAGTTATTATTAGTTAGTTATTAGTTTAATTATTAGGTTTATTAGTTATCAGTTTTATTATTAGCTAGTAGTTATTAGTTAGTTAGTTAGTTATTATTAGTTATTAGTTAGTTATTAGTTTTATTATTAGTTTATTTATTTTATTATTATTAGTTTTAGTTAGTTATTATTAATTTTAGATAGTTATTATTTATTATTTATTAGTTATTAGTTATTGGTTATTAGTTTAGTTATTATTAATTTTATTAATTTTATTAGTTTATTTATTAGATTTCAATTTAGTAGTTATTAGTTAGTTTTTAGTTTATTATTTAGTTTGTTATAGTTATTATTATTATTATTATTATTATTATTACTATTATTATTATTATTTAGTTATTAGTTTATTATTATTAGTTTTATTAGTTATTAATTAGTTATTATTAGTTTTAGTTATTAGTTATTATACTTTAGCTATTAGTTAGATAATAGTTTATTAGTTTATTAGTTATTAGTTATTAGTTTTAATTTTATTTAGTCATTTATTTATAAGTTATTAGTTAGTTAGTTTTAGTTATTAGTTATTATTAGTTTAGTTATTAGTTAGCTATTACTTTATTAGTTTATTAGTTATAGTTTAGTTTGTTATTTATTTATTAGTTATTAGTTAATTATTTAGTTTTTTAGTTATTAGTTTAGTTATTTAGTTATTTAGTTTTATTAGTTTTATTAGTTTTAATTAGTTTTAATTTAGTTTTATTAGGTTTATTACTATTAATTTTTAGTTTATTTATTTAGTTATTATTAGTTAGTTATTATTATTAGTTAGTTTTAGTTAGTTTTGTTTATTTTATTAGTAAGTTAGTTATAATTATTATTAGTTATTTAGTTATTAGTTGAGTTTTATTTAGGTTTTTAGCTATTATTTTAATTATTAATTCTTATTTATTATTAATTAGTTTTATTAGTTTATTAGTTATTAGTTAATTATTAGTTTATTAGTTTATTAGTTTATTAGTTATTAGCTTGAGTTTAGTTAGTTATTTATTTATTAACTATTAGTTAGTTATTTAGTTTTTTTAGTTATTAGTTTAGTTATTTAGTTTTATTAGTTTTATTAATTTTAGTTAGTTTTTATTAGTTTTAGTTTAGTTTTGTGGGTTTATTATTATTAATTTTTAGTTTAGTTATTTTGTTTTAGTTATTATTAATTATTTTTATTAGTTACTTATTATTATTAGTTAGTTTTAGTTAGTTTTATTATTAGTTTATTTTATCAATTAGTTAGTTATTATTATTATTAGTTATTAGTTTAGTTTTATTTAGTTTTTTAGTAATTATTTTAGTTATTAGTTATTATTTATTATTAGTTAGTTTTATTAATTTATTAGTTATTAGTTAGTTATTTATTATTATTTTTTATTAGTTTTATTAGTTTTAGTTATTAGTTTTATTAGTTTATTTATTAGGTTTTATTAGTTATTAGTTATTAGTTTAGTTTTTTAGTTGTTATTATTAGTTATTATTAGTTTATTTATTATTAATTATTAGTTTATTTATTAGTTATTTATTATTTTAGTTTTTTTAGTTTATTATTATTAGTTAGTTTAGTTAGTTTTTAGTTATTAGTTAATTTAATTATTAGTTTATTAGTTCTAGTTTTTTAGTTAGTTATTATTAGTTATTAGTTTAGTTATTATTAGTTAGTTATTAGTTATTAGGTTTATTATTAGTTATTAGTTATTAGTTTTATTAGGTTTTAATTTAGTTATTATTATTTAGTTAGTTTATTAGTTTTTTTTGTTAGTTATTATTATTATTGTTAATTAGTTTTTTACTTTATTATTATTTTAATTATTATTATTTAGTTATTAATTATTATTATTAGTTTAGTTATTAATTTATTAGTTTAGTTAGTTTAGTTATTAGGTTAGTTATTAGTTAGTTATTAGTTATTAGTGTTTAGGGTTTTATTAGTTATTAGTTTTATTAGTTTTAGTTCATTATTATTATTATTAGTTATTAGTTATTAGTTATTAGTTATTAATTTTAGTTAGTTAGTAGTTTATTAGTTAGTTATTTAGTTATTTATTATTTAGTTTATTAGGTTTTATTAGTTATTAGTTATTTATTTAGGTATTAGTTTATTAGTTAGTTAATTTATTATTTAGTTATTAGTTTATTAGTTTTTAGTTACTAGTTAGTTAGTTTTTCTAGCTATTAGATTTAATTATTAGTTTTAGTTTATTAGTTTATTATTAGTTTATTAGTTATTATTTAGTTATTTAGTTTTATTATCAGTTAGTTATTATTAGTTTTATTAATTTTTATTAGTTATTAGGTTTAGTTTAGTTAGTTTTATTTAGTTATTAGTTTATTATTTACTATTAGTTAATTATTAGTTTAGTTTTATTATTTGTTTTTATTAGTTATTAGGTTATTTATTTATTAGTTATTAGTTAGTTATTATTAGTTATTATTAGTTTAATTTTGTTTATTTAGTTTTTAGTTAGTTATTATTAGTTTAATTAGTTTTAATCAGTTTAGTTATTAGTTAATTAGTTTTTTATTAGTTAGTTTTATTTAGTTTTAGTTATTAGTTTAATTATTTATTTGTTAATTTATTATAGATTAGTTTTTTTAGTTTAGTTTAGTTAGTTTTATTAGGTTGTTTAGTTATTAATTTATTAGCTTAGTATTATTTATTTTATTAGTTATTTTTATTAGTTAGTTAGTTATTTAGTTATTATAAGTTATTAGTTTAGTTATTTTTATTAGTTATCAGTTTTAGTATTAGTTTTAGTTATTAGTTAGTTTTATTAGTTTAGTTAGTTATTAGTTTTATTAGTTTTAGTTATTAAGTTTAGTTCATTATTATTTAGTTATTTAGTTTATTAGTTTTAGTTTATTATTTATTAGTTAGTTTAGTTTTTAGTTATTATTAGTTAGTTATTTAGTTATTAGTTTTATTAGTTTTAGGTTTAATTTTAGTTAGTTATTTATTTTTATTAATTATTAGTTATTAGTTAGTTTTATTAGTTATTAGTTATTAGTTTAGTTTAGTTATTATTAGTTAGTTATTATTATTTTTAGTTAGTTTATTAGTTTATTAGCTAGTTAGTTTTAGTTTAGTTTTATTAGTTTATTATTTTATTAGTTATTTATTAATAATATTTAGTTATTTATTATTAGTTATTATTATTAATTAGTTATTTTCTTATTATTAGTTTATTAGTTAGTTATTAGTTTATTAGTTTTATAGGTTTAGTTATTGGTTATTTATTTATTAGTTAGTTAGTTTTAGTTAGTTTTATTATTTAGTTTTTTTTATTGGTTTTTTAGTTAGTTATTAGTTTTTAGTTAGTTTTATTAGTTTAGTTAGTTAGTTTTAGTTATTTTATTATTAGTTAGTTTTAGTTATTATTTTAGGTTATTAGTTTAGTTATTATTTAGTTTAGTTATTTACTATTAGTTATTAGTTATTTAGTTTAGTTAGTTTTTATTATTTAGTTATTAGTTAGTTTTTTATTAGTTATTATTAGTTTAATAGTTATTAATTTATTTAGTTTATTAGTTATTAGTTATTAGTTATTAGTTTTTAGTTATTTAGTTTAGTTATTAGTTTAATTATTATTATTAGTTATTAATTATTAGTTTAGTTTTTAATTTAATTATTATTAGTTATTAATTTAGTTTTATTAGTTTATTTAGTTATTAATTTTATTAGTTAGTTTTAGTTAGTTATTAATATTAGTTATTAGTTAGTTAGTTATTAGTTTTATTATTAGTTTTATTAGGTTTTAGTTTTAGTTATTAGTTAGTTTAGTTTATTAGTTCATTTTATTAGTTATTATTAGTTATTAATTATAGTTAGTTTTAGTTAGTTTTTAGTTATTAGTTATTAGTTTTTATTAGTTAGTTAGTTTTAGTTATTATATTTTTTTTAGTTTTTATTAATTTTAGTTATTAGTTTTAGTTATTAGTTATTAGTTATTAGTTAGTTATTTATTAGTTTAGTTTTATTAATTATTAGTTTTGTTATTCTTAGTGAGTAATTATTACTTAATTTAGTTATTATTAAGTTTATTAGTTATTAATTATAGTTTATTTATTACTTAGTTAGTTTAGTTTATTATTAGTTATTAGGTAGGTTACTTTTAGTTTAGTTATTAGTTAGTTTATTAGTTTATTAGTTATTAAGTTTAATTTTAATTAGTTATTGGTTTTTGAGTTTAGTTTTTAGTTTAATTATTAGTTTATTAGTTCTTAGTTTATTATTTAGTTTTTAGTTAGTTAGTTTTTATTACTTATTAGTTTATTAGTTATTAGTTAGTTATTATTTTATTTTTTTGCTAGTTTATTAGTCTATTAGTAGAATAGTTTTTGGTTTATTTAGTTTTAGTTTATTATTTTATTAGTTTTAGTTAGTTAGTTTTTATAGTTTTTATCAGTTATTTAGTTTATTATTAATTTTTAGTTAGTTATTTATTTTGTTGTTATTATTATTAGTTAGTTATTTTTATTATTAGTTTATTAATTTTATAAGTTTATTAGTTTTATTAATTTATTAGTTTATCAGTTTTGTTAGTTATTATTATTAGTTATTAGTTATTAGTTATTAGTTTCGTTAGTTTATTTATTAGTTATTAGTTTATTAGTTAGTTAGTTTTATTATAAGTCAAGTTATTTAGTTTATTTTTTTAGTTTTATTTATTAGTTAGTTAGTTAGTTATTAGTTATTATTATTAGTTTTAAGTTTTATTTATTAGTTAATTTTATTAGTTTTATTAGTTTTAGTTATTAGGTTTAGTTTTATTATTAGGGTTTAGGGTTTAGGGTTTAGGGAAAACCACTTGGTTGTTGGCTTCTTACCCCATAGAGACTATCCACGTGGATTTGTAAACCGAGGTAGGTCAAAACTATAGCCCTTCTTAGTGGGCCCATTGCACCTGTGGTCCATGTAGTAACTCAAATTTAATTAAACCCAATCTAATTTTCCCACAGTGGAGTTAAATCACACCCTACTCCCAATGGAGCCCCAAAATATATAAATAAGTCAACAAATTTTAGGGTTTAGGTTTGTTTGGTTTAGGGTTTAGGGTTAAATTTAGGGTTAGGGTTTAGGTTAGGTTTAGGGTTAAGGTTTAGGTTTAGTTTTAGGTTTAGTTAGTTTTTTAGTTTTTAATTTTGATTTAGTTTTTTTTTTAGGTTTTAGTTCATTTTTTAGATTTAATTTTAGTTTAAGTTTAAGTTTATAGTTTAGGAGTTTATAGTTTAGGTTTTAGGGTTTAGTTTAAAGTTTAGGCCCAGGTTTAGGTTTTAGGTTTAGATTTGTTTAATTCAGTTTAGTTTAGGTTTAGGTTTAGTTTGGATTTAGGGTTTAGGTTTAAGTTTAGTTTTAGGTTTAGGGTTCAGGTTTAGTTTGGTTTTAAGTTTAGTTTTAGGTTTTAGGGTTTAGGTTTTAAAGGTTTAAGGTTTAGTTTAGTGGTTTAGGGTTTAGGGTTTAGGGTTTAGTTTAGGTTTTGGTTAGGGTTTAGTTTTAGTTTAGTTTAAGTTTGGGTGAGTTAGTTTAGGGTTGGGTTTGGTTTAAGGGTTTTAGGGTTTTTTTGGGGTTTTAGGGTTTAGTTTTAGTTATTAGGTTTTTTTAGTTTTTATTAGTTTTAGTTTTATTAGTTAGTTATTTATTAGTTTAGTTTTATTAGTTATTAGTTTAGTTATTATTAGTTATTAAGTTATTAGTTATTAGTTTATTTAGTTATTATTAGGTTTATTAATTATTAGTTAGTTAGTTTAGTTTATTATTAGTTATTAGTTAGGTTAGTTTTAGTTTATTTATTAGTTAGTTTATTAGTTTTATTAGTTATTAGGTTTAGTTTTTATTAGTTATTAGTTTTTTTTTTGTTTAGTTATTAGTTTATTAGTTATTAATTAGTTATTTAGTTTTTAGTTAGTTAGTTTTTATTACTTATTAGTTTATTAGTTATTAGTTAGTTATTATTTTATTAGTTTACTAGTTTATTAGTTTATTAGTTTATTAGTTTATTAGTTTTTAGTTTATTTAGTTTTAGTTTATTATTTTATTAGTTATTATTAGTTATTTAGTTTATTATTAGTTTTAGTTAGTTATTTTTATTATTAGTTTATTAATTATGTTAGTTTATTAGTTTAGTTAGTTAGTTATTATTAATTATTGGTTATTAGTTTAGTTATTTTATTTATTAGTTATTAGTTTATTAATTAGTTATTTTTATTATTAGTTAAGTTATTTAGTTTAGTTTTAAGTTTTTTTATTTATTAGTTAGTTAGTAGTTATTATTATTGGTTAGTTAGTTTTATTGGTTTTGGTTATTAGGTTTAGTTTTATTTATTTAGGTTAACTTATTAGTTATTAGTTTATTTTATTAGTTTTATTAGTTTTTAGTTTAGTTAGTTTTATTAGTTAGTTATTAATTTATTTTTCTATTAATATTAATTAGTTATTATTTAGATTATTATTAGTTATTATTAGTAAATTATTTATTTAGTTTCTTTATTTTATTTATTAGTTAGTTAGTTATTTAGTTTATTAGTTATTATTTATTAGTTATTAATTAGTTAGTTTTAGATTTTTTTTAGTTAGTTATTATTCAGTTTTTAGTTTTAGTTAGTTATTAGTTTATTAGTTATTAGTTATTAGTTATTTTATTAGTTTTTTATTAGTTAGTTTATTTAGTATATTAGTTATTAGTTTAGTTAGTTTTAGTGTATTAGTTTTATTAGTTATTATTAGTATTAGCTATTATAAGTTTATTATTAGTTTATTATTATTAGTTAGTTTAGTTTATTAGTTTATTAGTTTAGTTATTTAGTTAGTTTATTAGTTTTTAATTATTATTAGTTAGTTTTTTAGTTATTAGATAGTTTAGTTATTTAGGTTTAGTTATTAGTTTAGTTATTAGTTTTTTTATTATTAATTTTAGTTAGTTATTAGTTATTAGTTATTATTATTTAGTTTATTAGTTTATTAGTTTAGTTATTATAAGTTTTTAGTTAGTTTAGTTATTTAGTTTATTAGTTTATTAGTTTTATTAGTTATTTAGTTTTAAATTTTTTTGTTATTAGTTATTAGTTTATTAGTTTTTTAGTTTTATTATTATTTTTATTAGTTAGTTTAGTTTATTAGTTATTTATTTATTTATTATTATTAGTTTTAGTTATTTGTTTAGTTTATTAGGTTTATTATTAGTTAGTTATTAGTTATTAGTTATATTAATTTATTAGTTAGTTATTATTAGTTCTATTAATTATTATTTGAGTTAGTTATTAGTTATTTATTTAGTTATTATTATTATTAGCTAATTATTATTAGTTATTAGTTTAGTTTTATTAGTTTTATTTTTTTAGTTATTAGTTATTTTTATTAGTTATTTGTTATTATTAATTTATTAGGTTTTAGTTAGTTTTATTAGTTATTATAGTTAGTTTAGTTTATTTATTTTAGTTAGTTTATTAGTTTTTTTAGGTTTATTATTATCAATTTTTATTAGTTATTTAGTTATTTATTAGTTAGTTATTATTATTAATTTATTATTAGTTATTTTATTTTATTAGTTTTTATTAGGTTTATTATTAGTTTATTATTATTATTATTATTATTATTATTATTATTATTATTATTATTATTATTATTATTATTGTTATTAGTTATTAGTTTACTTATTAGTTTTAGTTATTATTTATCAGTTATTAGTTTAGTTATTATTATTAGTTTAGTTTAGTTTTATTACTTAGTTATTTTAGTTTTATTAGTTAGTTATTATTATGTTGTTATTATTAATTATTATTATTTATTAGTTAATTATTAGTTATTAGTTTATTTATTATTTAGTTATTTAATTTAACTTTAGTTTTATTATTAGTTAGTTTAGTTATTATTAGTTTTTAGTTATTTATTAATTTTTTAGTTAGTTTAATAGTTTAGTTATTTAGTTTAGTTTTAGTTAGTTTTTTATTAGTTATCTAGGTTTTATTAGTTATTAGTTAGTTATTATTATTAGTTATTTTAGTTAGTTATTAGTTAGTTATTATTAGTTATTAGTTTTAGTTAGGCTTAGTTTTAGTTATTATTTAGTTTAATAGGTTTTATTATTAGTTTAGTTTTTTAGTTAGTTATTTAGTTATTATTAGTTAGTTTTTTAGTTTATTATTTTTATTATTTATTATTATTATTAGTTTTAGTTATTAGTTATTATTAGTTTATTAGTTTATCAGTTTATTTTAGTTAGTTTAGTTTTATTAGTTATTATTAATAATTTTAGTTAGTTTTTATTAGTTATTTAGTTTAGTTATTAGTTTTTTAGTTTTATGGTTATTTATTAGTTTAGTTATTAGTTTTAGTTTTATTATTATTAGTTATTAGGTTTTATTAGTTTTATTAGTTATTATTAGTTAGTTGGTTTTAGTTAGGTTATTTATTTATTAGATATTAGTTTTAGTTATTTATTATTTAGTTTTATTAGTTATTATTTATTTTATTATTTATTATTATTAGGTTTATTAGTTAGTTAATTTTTAGTTTAGTTATTAGGTTTAGTTTTTTTGTTAGTATATTAGGTTTTATTAATTATTTATTATTAGTTTTATTATTAGGTTTAGTTATTATTTTTATTATTAGTTTTTTATTATTAGTTTTATTAGTTAGTTTTACTATTATTAGTTAGTTTAACTATTAGTTATTTAGTTAGTTTTTATTAGTTTTAGTTAGTTTTTAGTTTTAGTTATTTAGTTATTAAGTTTTAGTTAGTTATTTGATAGTTTTATTTAGTTATTTTTACTAGTTTAGTTTATTAGTTTTTTTATTAGTTTTATTTATTTTTTTTAGTTATTTATTATTAGTTAATTTTTAATTAGTTAGTTAGTTATTTACTTTTATTAGTTATTATTTTAGTTTATTAGTTTTTTAGTTAGTTTTAGTTTTTTTTAGTTTTTTAGTATAGTTATTTAGTTTTAGTTAGTTATTAGTTATTATTATTAGTTAGTTAGTTATTATTAGTTATGAGTCATTAGTTAGTTAGGTTATTTTAATTTTATTAGTTATTATTAGTTTTTTTAGTTTTGTTAGTTATTAGTTAGTTAGTTATTATTTAGTTAGTTATTAGTTTATTATTAGTTTTATTATTACTAGATATTAATTTAGTTATTATTAGTTAGTTAGTTATTATTATTATTATTTGTTATTAGTTTATTAGTTAGTTTATTAATACTAGTTATTTATTAGTTTATTAATTTTATTATTAGTTATTAGTTATGATATGACACTTAAAATACCACTAGTCGAAGTACGAATCTTGATGTCAAAAGCAAGTTGATTCTAAGTTGAAACTAGTCGAGATCAATCACTTAAAACATCATTAGAAACTTTGGGATATCAATTAAATCCCTAAATAGCTCTTAAACATGGAGTGTTTATAGTCAAATCGTCTCGATGGAGGATCTAACGAGCCCAAGATCTCATAATTCAGACTTCATTTGGGCATTCAAATACTTAAAATACATCAAATGATCAAAGGAATCATTTTGAGTCAGATGGAGTGGAATGGAATGCGGGTTTTGCATGTATTTATAGAAATTTCACTCCTCCAATCTATAAATAGCCCTCATTCTTCACATGAGGGGAGGCCAAGTGAAAGAGAGGAGAGAGCTCTAAAGCTTGAAAATCCTCCAAGCATAATCGTGCCACCACTCGACGGTCACCAACCGCCAGTTAGCACCGCGTTCATCGTCGGGTCATCGCGCAAACTACCATCGCGTATACTCCGCTGTGATCCATCACCGACTACTGCGGTGTTGACCATCGTCAGCCATCTCTGCCGGTCACCACCATCTTTTGCGGTCATGCCAACTACCGATGTCATGCGTCACTACCATCGCCAGTTGTCCTTGTCGATCACGCCAGCGCCATTCCACCACCATCAATCCTTGTCGCCGTCCATCTTGGTTATCCTCCGACCACCATCGTCGATTGACTCGGTACCGTCAGGGCATTATGACCGCGTATCGATCCACCATATCGGGTTGTACCATCGCCGGCATCTCCGCCAGTCACCACCATAGACGACCGTCATCATTATTTGTTCACCCATCATCTACTTTAGCATTACACTCTAACCATGGCTATATACATTTGTTTTGATTCGATTCTAAGCCCTTCTCATATACAATTTTGTAATCCTGTTATCGAGATAATTTTGTACTCTAAAACAGATACATAGTGGAAGATTTTACTAGGCTAGGCCGTGGTTTTCCATCTTTTGAGATTTTTCACTTAAAATTTTGAGTTTTATCATTAATTCTTCATTTTGTGCTTTAAATACAAAGCTAAACTTAACTCTCTTTCATTGGTTTTTTTAGCAATAAGTTAGTTATTAATTTAGTTATTATTAGTTTATTAATTTTAGCTAGTTATTAGTTTATTAGTTTTTAGTTATTATTAGTTTTTTTAGTCATTAGTTTCATTAGATAGTTATTATTTAGTTATTATTAATTTTATTAGTTTTTACTTTAGTTTTAGTTTAGTTAGTTATTATTAGTTTTTAATTATTAGTTATTAGTTAGGTTATTTTAGTTATTAGTTTTTTAAGTTATTATTAGTTAATTTAGTTAGTTAGTTTCTTTAAGTTAATTAATTTTTTAGTATTATTATTATTATTATTATTATTATTATTATTATTATTATTATTATTATTTAGTTAGTTAGTTTATTAGTTTATTAGTTAGTTTAATTTTTATTGGTTTAATTTTATTAGTTAGGTTATTAGTTTTAGGTTTAATTAGTTATTATTAGTTTAGCTTTTAAGTTTTTATTTGTTATTAGTTTAGTTTTTTTGTTATTTATTTAGTTATTATTAGTTATTTATTATTAGTTAGTTATTAGTTATTAGTTTAGGTTAGGTTTTATTAGTTAGTTATTAGTTATTATTAGTTTATTATTAGTTTTAGTTATTTAGTTATTATTTAGTTTTATTATTAGTTTTAGTTAGTTTAGTTAGTTATTAGTTATTTACTTTAGTTATTTTTTAGTTTATTAGTTTATTAGTTTTTAAGTTTTAATTTTTTTAGTTATTAGTTAGTTATTAGTTCAATTATTAGTTTAGTTATTAGTTTAACCATTAGTTATTAATTATTAGTTAATTAGTTTTATTATTTTAGTTTTTTAGTTATTAGTTATTATTAGTTAGTTATTTAGTTTAGTTATTATTAGTTATTAGTTAGTTAGTTTTTAGTTTATTAGTTTAGTTTATTAGTTATTTAGTTTATTTATTTAGTTTAGTTGTTTAGTTTAGTTATTTAGTTTATTTTATTATTATTAAGTTTTAGTTTAGTTAGTTTTATTTATTAGTTTATTGGTTATTTTTTTTAGTTGTTAGTTTATTTAGTTACTTTTAATTTTAGTTATTATTATTATATTAATTTATTATTAGTTATTTGTTTATTAGTTTTTTATTAGTTTATTATTATTATTAGTTATTAGTTTATTATGTTTATTAGTTTAGTTTATTAGTTAGTTATTAATTAGTTTATTAGTTTTATTGGTTATTTAGTTATTAGATTTATTAGTTTTTTATTAGTTAGTTTATTTGTTTATTTAGTTATTAGTTTATAAAGTTTTTAGTTAGTTTAGTTATTTAGTTTTATTAGGTTTTATTTTATTTTAGTTTTATCTAGTTTTTTTTATTAATTTTATTATTTTGTTATTATTATTAGTTATGAGTTATTTGGTTATGAGTTATTATTAGTTATTATTATTAGCTTTTTGGTTTATTAGTTAGTTAATTTTTATTATTTATTTTATTATTAGTTTAGTTTTTTGGTTTTTTGGTTTTTTTGGTTATTTGTTGGTTATTATTATTGGTTATAGTTATTTAATTAATTTTTAGTTAGTTTATTATTGTTATTAATTATTAGTTTTAATTAGGTTAGTCATTAGTTATTTATTAATTTTTATTGGTTATTTAGTTTAGTTATTATTATTATTATTAGTTTAGTTTTATTAGTTAGGTTTAGTTATTTTGGTTTATTTTATTGGTTTAGGTTATTTGGTTATTGGTTATTAGTTTAATTATTTTGGTTTATTATTGGTTATTATTAGTTAGTTTATTAGTTAGTTAGTTTAGTTTTTTTTGTTATTATTACTTTATTATTTAGTTATTAGTTTATTAGTTTTACTAGTTTTTTAGTTTATTAGTTTAGGTTATTATTAGTTATTAGTTTTATTAGTTTATTATTAGTTATTATTTAGTTATTATTAGTTTAGTTTAGTTTATTAGTTATTAGTTTACTAAGTTTATTATTAGTTTTTATTAGTTAATTAGTCAGTTTAGTTTTTTTATTTAATAGTTTATAATGTTGGTTTTTAGTTAGATATTAGTTATTAATCATCAGTTTTATTAATTATTAGTTATTAGTTTATTTAGTTTATTATTATTAGTTATCAATTACTTATTTATCATTAGTTTAATTTTATTAGTTATTTAATTAGTTATTATTAGTTTTAGTTATTAGTTTATTAGTTATCATTATTTATTATTTATTAGTTATTATTAGTTAGTTTATTAGTTTATTTAGTTTATTTAGTTTTTATTAGTTTATTAGTTTAGTTTTATTAGTTAGTTAGTTTATTATTATTTAGTTTTATTATTTTTTTTAGTTTTTTTTATTAGGTTTAGTTTAGTTATTTAGTTATTATTAGTTAGTTATTAATATTATTAGGTTATTAGTTTTAGTTTTATTAGTTTAGTTATTATTTATTATTAGCTTTACTATTAGTTATTTAGTTATTAGTTTTTAGTTGTTATTATTAGTTTATTACTTTTTATTTAGTTTTAGTTATTTAGGTTTTTATTAGGTAGTTATTTAGTTTATTAGTTTATTATTTAGTTATTAGTTATTATTTAGTTATTAGTTATTAGTTATTATTAGTTATTTAGTTATTTAGGTTTTTATTAGGTAGTTTATTAGTTTATTATTGGTTTATTAGTTATTATTTAGTTATTTAGTTTTATTATTAGATACTTATTATTCCTTTTATTAGATTTTATCAGTTATTAGGTTTAGTTTAGTTACTTTTATTTAGTTATTAGTTTATTATTTACTATTAGTTAATTATTAGTTTATTAATTATTAGTTTAGTTTATTATTAGTTTTTATTAGTTATTAGGTTATTTATTTATTAGTTATTAATTAGTTATTATTAGTTTAATTTAGTTTATTTAGTCTTTAGTTTATTATTATTAGTTTAGTTAGTTTTAGTTAGTTTAGTTATTAGTTAATTGGTTTTTTTATTAGTTGTTTTATTTGGTTTTAGTTATTAGTTTAATTATTTATTTGTTAATTATAGATTAGTTTTTTTAGTTTAGTTTTATTGGTTTTATTAGGTTGTTTAGTTTAATTTATTAGTATTATTTATTTTATTAGTTATTTTTATTAGTTAGTTAGTTATTTAGTTATTATAAGTTATTAGTTTAGTTATTTTTTTATTGGTTATTTTTTTAGTATTGGTTTAGTTATTAGTTGGTTTTATTAGTTTAGTTGGTTATTGGTTTTATGGTTTTGGTTATTAAGTTTAGTTATTTTATTTAGTTATTTAGTTTATTAGTTTTTTAGTTTATTATTTATTAGTTGGTTTAGTTTTAGTTATTATTAGTTTTATTTGGTTATTAGTTTATTAGTTTTAGGTTTAATTTTTTAGTTTTATTTATTTTTATTAATTATTATTTTAGTTAGTTTTTTTATTATTAGTTATTAGTTTAGTTTAGTTATTATTAGTTGGTTATTATTATTTTTTAGTTTAGTTTATTAGTTTATTAGCTAATTGGTTTTAGTTTTGGTTTTATTGGTTTATTATTTTTATTTATTAATAATATTTTGGTTATTTATTATTAGTTATTATAATTTGGTTATTTTTCTTATTATTAGTTTATTGGTTAGTTAGGTTTATTGGTTTTTTATTAGGTTTGGTAATTGGTTATTTAATTATTAGTTAGTTAGTTTTAGTTAGTTTTATTATTTGGTTTTTTTTATTTATAGAGTTTTATAGTTATTAGTAGTTAGTTATTTTTATTTGGTTTGGTTATTTTACTATTGGTTATTGGTTATTTAGTTTGGTTAGGTTTTTTTTATTATTGGTTTATTTTATTTTATTATTGGTTTTAATAGTTATTAATTTGTTTTGGTTTATTTTATTAGTTATTTAGTTTATTTTTTTAGTTATTTTGGTTTTAGTTATTGGTTTAGTTATTATTATTAGTTATTAATTATTAGTTTGTTTTTTAATTTATTATTATTAGTTAATTTAGGTTTATTAGTTTATTTAGTTATTTATTTTATTTAGTTTTAGTTACTTATTTTAGTTATTAGTTAGTTTTATTTTTTTTTTTTATTGGGTTTTAGTTTTAGTTATTAGTTAGTTTAGTTTATTAGTTCATTTTATTAGTTATTATTAGTTATTAATTATGTTTAGTTTTTTAGTTTTTTTTTTTATTAGTTATTAGTTTTTATTAGTTAGTTAGTTTTAGTTATTAGATTTTTTTTTTTTTTTATTATTGGTTTTTAGTTATTTTATTTTTTGGTTATTAGTTTTTTTTATTTTAGTTTAGTTTTTTAGTATTATTGGTTTGTTATTTTAGTGCTTTATTATTAATTTAGTTATTATTAGGTTTTAGTTTTTATAGTTTATTTTTATTAGTTAGTTTATTTTTATTATTAGGTAGGTTACTTTTAGTTTAGTTATTAGTTAGTTTATTAGTTTTATTAGTTATTAAGTTTAATTTTAATTAGGTATTGGTTTTTGATTAGTTTTTAATTTAGTTATTAGTTTATTAGTTCTTAGTTTATTATTTAGTTTTTAGTTAGTTAGTTTTTATTACTTATTAGTTTATTAGTTATTAGTTAGTT
The DNA here is from genome assembly GCA_021442155.1 of Cymbidium sinense. Classification (NCBI taxonomy): domain Eukaryota; kingdom Viridiplantae; phylum Streptophyta; class Magnoliopsida; order Asparagales; family Orchidaceae; genus Cymbidium; species Cymbidium sinense. The sequence goes on along the minus strand of JAKCPB010000541.1, from coordinate 93,780 downwards.
ATTATTTTATTTTTTTGATTAGTTTATTAGTTTAGAATAGTTTTGGTTTTTTAGTTTTAGTTTTATTTTATTAGTTTTAGTGAGTTAGTTTTTTATAGTTTTTTTAGGTTATTTAGTTTTATTTAATTTTTTAGTTAGTTATTATTTAGTTTTATTTTTATTATTAGTTTATTAATTTTTTATAAGTTTATTGGTTTATTAGTTTATTTATTTTTTTTATTATTTATAGTTATTAGTTATTAGTTTTAGTTTAGTTAGTTTATTTATTTAGTTATTAGTTTGTTAGTTTTATTATAAGTCAAGTTATTTAGTTTATTTTTTAGTTTTTTATTTATTGGTTAGTTAGTTAGTTATTAGTTATTATTATAATTTTAAGTTTTATTTATTAGTTAGTTTTATTAGTTTTTGTTTTAGTTTAGGTTTAGTTTTATTATTGGGGTTTTGGGTTTAGGGTTTGGAAACCACTTGGGTTTAGTTTAGTAGTTCCACAGGGTTTTGTAAATGAGGTAGGTAGTTAATTTTAGTTTTAGGATCCATGTTTTTAATTAGTCTAATTTTAGTGGGTTAAATATTTTATTTTTAATATAAGTAGGTTTAGTTTAGTTTAGTTTAGTTTTTTAGTAGTTAGGTTAAGTTTTAGGTGAGTTTTAGGGTTAGGTTTAGTTTTTTAGTTTATTTTAGTTTAGTTAGTTTTATTTTTTTATTTAGTTTTTAGTTTAGGTTTAAGTTTAGGTTTAGATTTTAGTTTAGTTTAGGTTTAGTTTATTTTAAGTTTAGGTTTTTTAGGTTTTAGGGTTTATAGTTTAGGTTTATAGTTTATTTTATAGTTTATAGTTTAGGTTTAGGTTTAAGTTTTATTTAGGGTTTAAAGTTTAGGTTTAGGTTTAGTTTATTTATTTAGGTTTTAGGTTTAGGGTTTTAGGTTTAGGTTTAGGTTTTAGGTTTTAGTTTATTTTAGATTTTGGTTTAGAATTTATAGTTTAGAGTTTATAGTTTTAGGTTTAGGTTTTTTAGTTTAGGTTTAGGTTTATTTTATTTTAGGTTTAGTTTAGTTTAGGTTTATTTTAGGTTTATTTTTAGGTTTAGGTTTAGAGTTTAGGTTTAGTTTTATATTAGGTTTAGGTTTTAAGGTTTAGGTTTTAGATTTTAGGGTTTAGGTTGGGTTTAGATTAAGTTTATGGTTAATCATTTGGATTAGGGTTTTATTAAATTTAGTTTTATTTTTATTTATATATTTTAGGGTTTAGGGTTTAGGGTTTAGGTTTAGGTTTAGTTAGGGTTTAGGTTTATTTAGGGTTTAGGTTTAGAGTTATGGTTTAGGTTTAGGTTTAGTTTTATTTTTATTTTTTTTTTATTTTAGGGAAGCCCCATGTAGGGGTATTTTACCACAAAAGAGGGTTACAAGGTCCTTAAAGGGATAAACTCGAACTCTGCTCAAAGAGCTACAATCGACCTAAGGAGTAAAATCTAAGTACATCCAAGAGTAAAAGAAAGCATAAAAATAATCAAAAGATACAAGATGGTTAACATAATAAGCTAAAATAAGAATAAAGCCAATTCTAGAGGATGTGGGAATGAATGATAATCGGCAGACACAAGATGGAGAGAGAATCACGCAAAGTTATAATAAGAGGGAGATTAGAGCAGTTAAGGTAATAGACAAAAGTTTGAAGAAAACAATATAATATGAGTATGTTAGTAAGGAATTGTGATAGAGAAGGCTCAGCTCAATCACATCATGGCGGATGCAAAAGCATCCAAACTTCACCGAAGGGTTACATCACATGAGCTATTACCAAACCAATAGGGGGTGAGATCATCCGCGACCATCATAGCCAACAAACTGTGAGAAGGTAGCACCAGGTTGTTGATATTCTTGTGAGCTTTACTACGCAAACTAAGCAAAATCTTATCTAAAGTATATAGAGAATTGCTAAGGCGAAGGATAGAGTCTCATTCAAGAAAAATATCATCAATATATGCATCTTGACATGAGAATACATAAACATAAGAGAGTGAGCCATCTTAGCCAGAATCTCATCAATAGCCATTTCCAAGAAAGAAAGCAATCTAGCATATAATCCCTCCACAAGAAAATTGCAGAGGAGACAACTTGGTGAAATTCTGCTAATCAAGTCAATGAGCCTATAATTAACACCATCCCAATCATATGATATATAAATGAAGCTTTCAGGGTATGAAACAGTCAGAAACAACCCCTTATTAATATCACGGAGAAAAGCAATAGTAAAGGAAGGCGACATAGCTCAACACGGAAGTGGTGCAAAAGCGGTTAGAGCACCAGTAAAATAGTTAGCTCCAATAGCGTGTTGGGGCCACAATTGGATAATCGGATCAATCAGAAAACAAAGGCGACAAAGGCAACCAGCATAGCTCAACACGAAATGGAATGGAACCAAGCGAAATTAGCACCTAAAAGCAGTTAAAGCGGCTTCAGCGTTGAGGGCCACAATTGATAATCGGATCAACAAAAAAACAAGGCGACAAAGGCAACACGGCATAGCTCAACAGAAATGGGGTACCACTAAAATTAGCACCCGGTAAAAGTTAGCGGCGCTCAATAGCGGTGTTGAGCCATTGATAATCGGATCAACAATCAACCCAAAAAACAAGGCGACAAAGGCAATGACATCCAAGATAGGAAGGGACTAAAGCGTCCATAATATCTCTCTTTGAATTGACATCGCAGGCGCACCAACCTATCGAACTAGGTAGGAATAAGGACAACGGCGGTAATGATCAAAATAGGAGATAAAGCGCAAGAGCATTGAAAGCCAAATAGCAAAGCTAATGCAACATTTGAACCCGCCATTCAAAGAATCAACAAGTGGATTGAGATGGGTCTCAACATTAGAATTCAAAAACAAGTTGACGGCAACATCAAGCCGGAAGAGACATCAAATTGGCCATAAAACTCCTCAATCAGAGTAGACATGACAATAATAGATAACCAAATAAATAAAGCATAAAAACAGTTATCCTGAAGGCAGCAACTCAGACAAAAGTCACCAAAAACCATCACCATCAGGATAGCAATGTCAGAAAAAGCTTTCAGAGCATAAGACCCTGAAATTCTACAACCAACAAAGATGGAGCCAATTGAGGTGTCAAGATACAACAAGGCAGTAAATCTCCAAGACAAGAGACAACCAAAATAGCAAAAACCAGCTAGCTTGCCATAATTCCATTCATCCAGTATAATCAGAGCAATAGATACATGTTTGATAGAAAAAGGTGAAGAAAACTGAGAATAGGTAGACCAATGACTTGCAATGATAAACATAAAATAAAACAATAAGGGGTTTAAAGCAAAATCTACCAAGAAATGCAACTTCAATAGAGACTTGCGAACAAAATAATCCAAAACCCGAGGCGGTAAGATGAGTATTAATCGGATCGAAACAAATAAGGCATTTAAAATCGACAAAAGGCAAGAGTCCACCCATAAACATATATAGATAAAGGAAAGGATAGATAATGAATAGCTCCCCACCATAAGCCTATCCGTAAGTGACATTCGTGAAATCGGTCAGTGTATCGGGATGCTTAGTACCATAATCCAATTGGGATAATGATAATAATAACCGTGGGTAGATCAATAAATTATGCATATAAGATAAATCATTTATTAATTCCAAGCATAACAAAGAAATGAGCTTCAAGTTGTGCATATTCCAATCATAGCATAGGATGGGAGAACAACGACAAGCAAAGTAACAACATCCAGTGTTAGCATCAAAAACCAAAAGAAAAACAAAGAAGTTTTGCTGGGCAAGGAAATCAACATTCCAAAAAATAGCAGTATGGACATTTTTACTGTTAACACTCACAACCTCAGCAGATGCACAATGATAGTCCCTTGAATAACTCCAAACCTGCTGATCATGGAAAGCAAGACCAGAAACAACAAGACAAATATTGAAAAAAATAACACAATTCCTTTCCTGCAATGAGATATTAGTGTAGACATGGGATATCCCAGTCAGCAAAATAACATCAATAAAGAAAATTGCAACCAATAGGTGCTCAATAGCAGTCCTAAGAGAAAATAGTTCAGTAACAGGTTGCTTTGTCACATTAAGCCAGTATTGCCAAGGATATTGACAGTCATAATCAGTAGGCATATAGGATATACCATTGGTTAGATATAAGCAGAGCGTAGAATGGTCTTGAGGATATTCATGATCTCATCAAAGCATGAAGGGTGAAAATAATTGAAGTAAAGACCAACATCAACCCAAATGTTAACAACAAGAGCATAAAGTGAAACAGAAAGAGGAGGATAAACACAGTAAGAACCAAAAGGAGCAGCCAACAAGAAAATCCATTCCTGCAGGGGATAGAAGAAGACAGCCCCCAAAAACCAGTTAATCTTCAAACAAGAACAATAAAAGAAAATAACCAAAACCCCAATCTCAGAAACCTCCTGCATAGAAAGGATCTCCTGGGTAAAACAGCCATAAACAATTTGAATAAACTCCATCCAGGACAAAAAGTAAACAGTGCAGAAAGATACAATAGAATGCCAGAGATTCCACCCTGACAGATTCTGCACAATAGTAGATCTGTCGAAAGGTGAGGTAAGGTCATCAGCAGCCTGAAGGGAAACCTGCAAAACATAGTCATAGCAGTTTGAAGAAAAGAAAGAAACCCGCCACAATAATATCCCACCAAAGGAACTCAACAGAATCAGAATAAGGATTTCATAGAGAGCATCTTTGAATGAGAATCTAGTAAAGACAACAACCAAGAAGATAAATATCATCCAAAGGTCAAGAAGCCACTTCATGCGAAAAATTAAAGTAAAGGATAACTCCAGAAATAAGAGAAATGTCATTTTACGCTCAACATAATTTCTATCTTTGATTAACAGTATGCACATAACTCAACATGACCTTTTAATGCCAAAAATGGTGAGCCTCAAGAGGAAGGAGCTATTAAAATAGCAGATCCTGACACAAAGATCCAAGCACCAAGTGTTATCTGTGTGAAGCATCTGCAAAAAACACAAAAAGGAACCAAAATCTAAAAAGTGGGCAAAAAGCATCAGAGTTTTAATTAAGTTCTGAGATAAGGTAACCCAGAATTATCCAGGTTAGGGATTAGGGTTTATGTTTTAGGGTTAGGGTTTTTTTAATTTTTATTTATTTATATTATTTAGGGTTTAGGGTTTAGGGTTAGTTTTAGGGTTTAGGGTTTAGTGTTTATGGTTTAGGATTTAGGGTTTAGGGTTTAGGGTTTAGGGTTTAGGGCTTAGGGTTTAGGGTTTAGGGTTTAAGGTTTAAGGTTTAGGATTTTTTATGGTTTAGTCATTTGGATTTAGGGTTTTTTTAAAATTAAGTAAATTGATAGGTTTAAGTTTACTTAGTTTATTTTATATTTTAGTGGTTTAGGGTTTTAGGGTTTAGTTTAGTTTAGGTTAGTTTAAGTTTAGGTTTAGTGTTTAGGGTTTTAGGTTTAGGGTTTAGGGTTTTGGGTTTAAGTTTAGGTTTAGGGTTTAGGAGGTTTAGGGTTTAGGTTTAGGGTTTATGGTTTTAGGGTTTTAGGGTTTAGGGTTTAGGGTTTATGGTTTAGGGTTTTAAGTTTAGGGTTTAGTGTTTTGGGTTTAGTTTTAGGTTTAGGGTTTTGGTGGGTTTTTTAATTTTATTTTAGGGAAGCCCATGTAGGGTATTTTATTGCCACAAAAAGAGGGTTACAAGGTCCTTAAAGGATAAACTGAACTTCAAGAGCTACAATTAGCCTAAGGAGTAAATCCCTATCTAAGTACATCAAGAGTAAAAGAAAGCATAAAACAATCAAAAGATACAAGATGATTGACATAATAAGCTAAAGTAAGATTAAAACCAATGCTCACGGAGGATGTGGGAATGCATGATAATGAGGTAGACCGCAAGAAGGAGAGAATCACGCAAAGTTATAATAAGAGGGAGATTAGAGCAGTTAAGGTAATCTGAGACAAAAGTTAGAGGAAAATAACATAATATGAGTATGTTAGTAAGGAATTGTGATAGAGAAGGCCAAGGCTCAATCACATCCTGTTGGGGAAGATGCAAGTATGAGCATCCAAACTTTAGCAGAAGGGTTACATCACATGAGCTACTACCGAACCAATAGGGAGTGAGATCGTCACAACCATCATAGCCAACAAACACTGAGAAGGTAGCACCAGTTGTTGATATTCTTGTGAGCTTTATTACACCAAACCTAAGCAAAATCATATCTAAAATATATAGGTAATTGCTAAGAGCTGAAGGATAAGGAGTCTCATTCAAGAAAAATATCATCAATATAGTCATCTTGACATGAGAATACATAAACATAAGGTGAGCCATCTTAGCTTAATCTCATGAATAGCCATATTCGAAAATTAGTTGACATATAATCCCTCCATAAGAAAATTACAGAGGAGACAACTTGAAAACACATTAAATAAGTCAATGAGCTTATAATTAACACCATCCCAATCACATGAAATGTAAATGAATCTTTCGGTCGAAACCGGAAACAATCCCCTTAATGTCCGGAGAAAGCAATAGTAAAGGAAGATAGCATAGCTCAACACAGAATGAGCGCAACCAACCAAAATAAGCACCCGAGAAAAAAAAGGTTAAAAAGCGGCTCAATAGCGACGTAGGCCTCCATTAGATAATCGGATCACAATCAATCCAGAACAAAAGACAAAAAAATAACATCCAAGATAGGAAGGGACTAAACGGCCATAATACCATTCTTTAGAATAAGCGCTCATAAGACTAACCAAATGAGGTACAGTGATCAGGTCAGAAAAAAAGGAGATAAATAGCACGCAATGGAATGCCAACAATGACCAACACTAATACAACATTGGGCCATAAAAAAAAATCAACAAGTGAATTGAAATGAGTCTCAACATTAAAATCCAGAAAATAATAACAGTTAAGACGGCAACATCCAAGATAGGAAGACACAACAAATTGGCCATAAATCTCCTCAATCAGAGTAGACATGGCAATAATAGATAAACAAATAAATAAAGCATAAAACAATTATCTAAGACAAATGACAGAAATCACCAAAATCCTCACCATCGATAGAATGGAGCGACTTCGGGGCATGAGACCACAAATTCTACAACCAACAAAGAAAGCCAAGAGGTGACAAGGTAAAATAAAAAGGTAAATCTCCAAGACAAGAGATAACCAAAACAGCAAAAACCAGTTAGCTTGCCATGATGCCACTCATCTAGTATAATCAAAATAATAGATATAAGTTTGACAGAAAAGGATGAAATGCGATGAGAAAAGGTAGATCAATGAATTCCAATGATAGGCATACAATAAAAGTAGATGGTTCAAAGAAAAATCTACCAAGCAATCAACAACTTCAATAGAGACTTGCACAAAATAATCCAAAGCCCGGGGCGATAAGGTGGGTATTGATCGGATCGACCAACCAACAAGGCGGTTAAAACCAACAAAGTCCAAGATTCCACCCATAAACATATATCGGTAAAGGAAAGGATAGATAATGAATAGCTCCCCACCATAAGCCTCTAGTAAGTGACATTAGAAATCGGTATGTCGGATGCTTATTCACCATAACCCAATTCCAGGGTAATGACAATAATAACCGATTGGGTTTGTCAATAACAATTATGCATATAAGATAAATCATTGATTAATTCCAAGCATAACAAAGAAATGTGCTTCAAGTTGTACATGTTCCAATCATAGCATAGGATGGGAGAACAATAGCAAGGCAACAACATCCAGTGTTAGGCAATCCAGAAAATAGCAGCATGGACAATTTTATTGTTAACAGTCCCATTAGGAAAAGGAAATATTACTAAGAAGGATATAAATTAAAAATTATATGAGTTCAAGGATTTTCCACTAGAGTAAGCAGTGCCCACAATCTCAGCAGATGCATAATGATAATCCCTTGAAAAACTCCAAACCTGCTGATCATGGGAAGCAAGACCAAAAATAGCAAGACTAGTATTGAAAAAAATAACACAATTCCATTTCTACAAAGAGATATTAGTGTAGATGAGATATCCCAATCAAAATAAGCAATAAAGAAAATTGCAACCAATAGGTGCTCAATAGCGATCCCAGAGCAATGATTCAAGCGGGTTGCTTTGTCACATTAAGTGCCAAGGATATTGATCATAATCGATAGGCATATAGGATAGACCATTGGTTACATATAAGCAGAAAGAGTAGAATGGTCTTATTTTCATGATCTCCTCAAAGCATGAAGGGTGAAAACAATTGTAGTAAAGTCCAACATCAACCCAAATGTTAACAGAGCAAAAATGAAATAGAAGAGGAGGGTAAACACGGTAAGAACCAAAAGGAGCCAACAAGGAAATCCATTCCTCTGAGGATAGAAGAGACATTACCAAGCGAATTTTAAGACAATAAAGGTCCAAAACCAGAACTTGCTAAGACGGTAGCAAGATGGCAAAAGCGGGGAAAAAGCGGGAGAAGCGGAAAAAAATCTACGCCAACAGGGATTAAAAAACCAAATCAACAAATAAATCAACAAACAACCATGGCAGCAAACCTCCAAAGCCCAAAAAGTAATTAAGCCCAATCCATCATCAAAATAAAAACTACAACCAGCATAATGCACACTAATCCGTTGCCTAGAAGCAACATAGGTAATGCTCCAAACCATATGTCGAGAGAAAAAAAGCGGTTAAAGAAGTTAGTACTAAAATCTAAGCCCATCAAAAGCAGATAACTTCCTCGATAATGGTTAATTCTCTGTTTAGAAATGAATGTAATGAAATTAAAGTCCCAAGTGGGATTATAGTTATAAAACCAAAGGTAACACAAGGCTCAATGGGTTCCAATTCAAGATATTGATGTGCATATAGTTCAACATCACATAATATTGTAAATGCCAAAATAGAATTCTTCCAACTAAAGGAGAAGAGGGTAAAGCGCAAGTCATGGCAAAGAGCACAAGACAACAATGATATCTATGAGGAGTATCCATAAAGAACACAAGGAAATAGAAAACTAGAAAAAGGGAGGAGAGGAATTAGAGGGTAAGGAAGCCCAAAATTTTCCAAGTTAACGGTCAAGTATTTGGGTAATGTAAATTGATCAAAGAAGATGATCTTGTCTAATCTACTCAGTTGTAAGGTAATCAGACGTTACCTTCAAACATGAGTGATGGTAAAATTCAATTGAGAGAAGAGCCAGTTTTCTTGAGGTAGTACAAAGCGTTGCTCATATTGGTAGAAGTCAAAAGGTCAAGAGAAGAGCGTCCACCTCTATCCAAATATTGAGCCGACCATTTTGAAGACAAATTTCTAGAGCTTTGTGGGCCATAAGCTCGATATAAGGGACGATCTTTGGAAATAAGGGGATAAGCAAATGCACATAGGACTATACCCTTAGAATCCACGAAAATGCCTCCACAACCGAGCCATTATGAGAGAGAGCCATCGGTATTAATTTTAATAATATGATCAGAGGTTTTCCAAAAAACCATTCTATCATTTCGATAGTAAGGCTGGTCTAGAAGGTTGAGGCCCAGTTTATTGGCTACAGATTCAGACCTTTAAAATGTTTGTGATGAATTAAATTGGCTTTAAACAAGTCACAAATTTTGTTTTTAGTTCTAGCAATAATCCTCATGTGATTCATATGAATCCCACGATGTTTAGCTTCATTTCGGTCCATCCATATGAACCAAATAAGAGTAATGGCGTATGATTTTAATATGACCTTTAATTGCATTGTCAAAATAAACTTCAAGAAGTTGATATAAAGTAAAAGAATAATTAAAATTGTGATGTTGAATAAATCGTCATACCAAATCCAAATTTTAGAGGCAATAGCCCCATTAACAAAAACATGGTTAACATTCTCAATATGAGAACAACATTGACATTTAGAGGGTAAATAAAACCCTTTACCCCACAATAAAGAGTCAAGAATAAAGTTTTTTAGGATCATGGTTAGAGCGTAAGAAGGGGATATTGTTATTCCAAATTTTGGAGAACACAATAAAAGAATCTGAGTGTCTAGTGTGAAGCCACACATTTTAAGGTTGAAATCCCCATTATGAGATAGCTTAAAGATAATGATCATGATTGTTAGGAGTGATAGGAATATTAGTAATCATATTTAAGAAAGTGGAAGGAATAGAATGAATCTTACTAGTGTTCCACTTGTGGTTTTGCCGAATGAATTAACTCTAATAGCGAAGTGGTGTGAGGTAGTAAGTCAATGGATCCACAACCACTCAGGTTGTCTTGCCAAAAGAAGGAATTGCAGTTTATTATTAAGGATTGCATCCCATTTGAGAACAAAGTCTTCTCCACCGAGAATCACCGATTTAAAGGGACAAATGAGAGGATGTTTACCACGGAAATATTTAGAAGTCATGAAATTTAAGACTATTTTTGCTCCTAAAATTCCACCAATGTTTGTAGGAGAAGGCATTGATAACTTCTTTGATGGATTTACATCCCAGACCTCCCTCTTGAGTACCACAACTTTTAGACCAAGATGACCGGCATTCTTTTAGAGGGTATTGGTTCCCCAAAAATTTGTTTAAGAGATGCTCAATTCTATTGATGGTAGAGTTGGTAGACACAATGGTGAAGAAGGTATATAGGCATGGAATTTAGTGCTCTTGATCAAGGTAAGCTACCAGAAGAGTAAATGAAATTCCCAAATCGAGATTTTGTTAGAAATTTTTTGAATTAGATCATCAAAAGGTGTGATCTTTTTGGCCTTTAAAAGCGAAGAGTAATTAAGAGGAGTTGATTTTGCTTAAAATTAGTAATTGGATATTTGGTTAAGTCTATTAGGAGGAATCTTAGTTGAAGGAATAAAACCGCATTTTCCTTCATTAAGAAAAGACCACTAACTTTACCAAAATCATTTAGAGGTTCTTAATGGTTTTAACATGTTGAAGGGAACGTTAAGATAATGAAATCATCACAAAGCAAGATGAGAAATAGGAAACCTCCATGAGTTTTAAAAGACATATTAGGATTATTAGCGAAAAGATCATTAAGGCTCCTTAACAGGTATTCAATAACGATGATAAAAAGAGAAGGTGATAGTGGGTCACCTTGCCTCAAACCATGGTTAGAAGGAAAGAAACCTATGGAGTCACCATTCATGATAACCGAAAACCAGACATTTGTGATACACCTTTTAATAATCCGGATAAAACTATCAAAAAAACCAAACAAATTCATAATTTGAAAGAGAAAATCCCATGAGAAATTGTCAAAGGCTTTAGCGATGTCCAGTTTGAATAAGATGTTGCCTCCTCTAGAAGGGACATCAATGTCATGAACCAATCTTGAGCAAGAAGAATATTATCCGATATTGCTCTTGTTTAACAAAACCAGTTTGATTTGGGAGATGATTTTAGGAAGCAAAGGGCTAAGCCATTTATTAATTTAGCAATGAGTTTTGAAAAAGGTGCAAAGACTAATCGTCTAAAATTGCCCCAAGATTGATTGTTAGTTTTGGAAATAAGGATAATAGAAGTGCTTGAAAAGTATTTGGGAATAGGATTGCCCTCAAAGAAATCAATAACAACATCAAGTCGGTTTTAATAAATGAATGCTTTGAAGAAGTGGGTGATATGGCCGTCACAAAACAAAGTCGTGTTCATGTTCTTAAGAGTATTACTAATCTCTTCTTGAGGAAGGACACATAGTGAGTAAATGATTATCCTCACATTGTCATAGAAGGGATAAGATGGGTGTTTGATAAAGTTCCAAGATTAGAATTTAATAAAGTTTGGAAATGATGTATGAGAATCCTTAATATCATTGTTATTTATCCATTCAACATTAGAGTTCTTAATTTTCTTAATCAAGTTTAAGGCTTTCCGTTTATTACAAATGGCATGAAAATACCTGGTGTTTCTATCACCATCAACAATATGTTTGCTTGCGGCTTTTTGACGCCAATAGGTTTCTTCCATATTTTGATAATTAACCAAATTATTCTTGGCAATGTTCAACACCTCAAGTTTCTTGGGATGGGTTGAGACACCTCTTGGAGAACAAACCTCTTATTCCATAGCTTTAAGATTTGTGAAAAGATTTTTAAAATGTGTTTGTTCCACCAATTGAGATTTTGTTTAAGTCTTTTGAGCTTAAGCCAAAGGCGAGTCATACCTTTAGATTATCCGGAAAAGCAGCCATCCAATTAGTGAGCGACATTGGTGAAGTCATTATGTTGGGTCCACATATTTTGAAATTTGAAGGAGAGGAGTAGGTTAGGATTTTGAAGGAAATCAAAAGAGGAGCATGGTCGACAAAGTTTTGCTCAAATGCTCAACAATGGTAAGAGCCGATTGATCCAAAGAGAATTAAAGAGGGTCCTATCAAGACTACCAAAGTCTAGAGTTGTATGCGTGAAGTTAGACCCAGTGAAACCAATGTCGATCATTGCAATCAAGGATCATATTTGAGAAGTCCTCCATGGAATGAAGGTTAGAGAACATCCTCCCCTTCTTTGAACTAGCTATGATATTGAAATCACCTCCAACGTGGAAGGTTAGGCGAGGAAGTGAAGGTGCGTAAGTGATTCCAAAGGATGTTCTTACCATCTATTACAAGAAACATAGATAAAAGAGCCAAAAGCGATAAGTCACCTAAGGAGATTTTGACATTAACCAATTGGTCAAGATCATCAATGATGGAAATGGTGATGGAGTTGTGCCAAAAGTACCAAATTTATTATTAAGATTGAAGAAGAAATTATGAAAACCAAGGGATCTAGCAAAAAGCAATCTTAGAAGAATTAATGAAAGGTTCAATAAGAACAAGTAACTTGATATTATGAACACGACAAGACTCTAACACGATTGCTGAAGAGACCCACAACCCGATATTCCAAATAAGAAAATTAATCATAAGGGGACAACCAAAAGGGAAAAGGAAAAAGAAAGGAAAGAGAGAGAGAAATGATGACACATTACTTGTGGGGTGAAAGAAGAGCGTGGTTCTAGTGAAGTTATTATTAGAAAATTTTGCTTTGTAGGGTTTTTTGTTTTAACAATTTGAAAGGGTCTATCAATCCAAATTATCTCCATCAAAGTGATTGATTTTGGGTTCGAAATAGTAGAAGAATCTATCAATGTTTTAGAGGGGATTTCACCTTCTTATTGGATAGAGTGTGAAATTGGGTTCAATTGATTATCACTCAAGGGAAATAGATGGGGAAGTTCACCATTAAGTAATACAAATATCTTTCTCAATATGTTCTGAAGCCATATTACAAGATGCATAGATAAAAGAGCCCAAAATATAATAGTCACCATAAGATATTTGAGCAATGACAACTTGTTTAAAATCATCAAGAATAGAAGCCTCCACAAAATTATTTCACAAACACCAAGTTTTATTACTAACATTAGAGAAAAATTTATTGAAACTGATCATTATAGCAAAATGGTTAATTTTGTTAGCATGAATAAGAGGCTCCAAAATAATAAGTAAAGAAACATTATAAATACGATAAAGGTTTCAAATACAGTTATGAATAGAGAGGGTACCAATCCCTCTAACATTCCAAATAAAAAATTAAACATAAGTACAAAAAATGGGTTAAGAAAGATTAATTAGGAGAGGAGAGAGAGGCCGCAATAGATCTAGTGTTTCTGGACAATTTGGGAGGGAGTTTTTAACATTTTTTTTTGCATGATAACTTTTCAAAACCATTTCCTTTTCCCATAGAATCATCATTCAAGAAGGATTTAGCAACATTTTTCATAGATTTAGTGGAAGTCTCCTGAATAGAAGTGAGTTCTCCTTCTTCCAAGCCATTAGAATTTATTAAAGGCAAATGAGCATCGGTTGTAACAAGCGAGGGAGCCGAAATAGATTTATTAAGAAGGGAAGTGTGAACATCAATCCCTTCTTCTTCAATACCCAAATTATTAGACAAAAATAAATCTTTTTGAGAATTTAAATCATCCTGAACTAAAGTAAAGTCAGGTTTTTCAAACTAAATATCATGAGAAACTAAAGTCATATTCTCCATTGAATTTGAATGATGCATAACATTGATATCCTCATTAATATTTTCAAAGCTTTATTTTCATCAATCAAAATTGGTAAGGATGCTATACTCGGAGGAAAAGAATCATCATCCAAAAGTTTAAAGAAATTATTATTTTCCACATTAGAAACCTTCAATTTCATAGAAGAAATAAGTGGTAAAACGACTTTTAGGAACATTCAATGAATCCTTTATTTTTGAATTAACTTTTGATATTTAACATTAGTCGACTAAGGTTAGAATAATAGTTTCCTTAATAAGAATTTTTTGTTTTAGGTGAGGATGCGAGAATGAAACATTGAATTATCGTGAGGAATTTTGAGAATAAAGACATCAAAATTTTCAAAATCAACTACATATAATCATAATTTTAAGATCACAACTAGATTTCTTTGGGGTGTTTCTTGGTAATGTCAAATTCAACAAGGATTCTAGCCGCAAAAGGTTGAGATTTCATATCCATTTCCTGATCAATTTGCAACAGTCGACCAAATAAAGCACCAACACTAAAAAGGAATTGATGATTAATGAAATGAATTCGCATATTGGGAAGAGAAATCAAAACTGAAATGATTAGGTCCCTAATATCAAAGAGTGGAATCCATTTCGGCAACCTCATTTGGCAATTGAAAATAAAATAAGAATGATGAGTAAATACATGTGAGTAATCCAAATCATTCATTAACTGAATCAAAATATGGCGTGATCAATTAAACTAATCATAAAAGCAAAGTTTGCAATGAAAGAAAGAGAGAATGTTTTCCAACCTACAAAGAGTAAACTTTCCAACCAAAGTAAATTCAAACAACTTAACAAGCTTTTCCATAATCAGATCAGAGCACATAACCATAGGCATGACTCTAAAAGAAGTCAAAACAAGTTCTAGGGACTCACTTGAATAGCTATCCTTACCAGTGAGGATGTCTTTGAATGATTTTGAAGTAGCCAAAGCCAGGGTAGCTGATGTCCTAGTAGGATCCATTGGATCCATTGGTTTCCCCCAAAAAATCATCAAGGAATATGCCAAGCCACGATGTCACTCCAAGAAAAATAAGAAAGCGGTCGCAGCCATCGATTCCAGAAGGAATCTTGTGAGAATCATGCCAAACAGCCATCAAGAAGCGACTAGAAAGCCAAAAATGAGAGTAGAAAAGGAGAATCACCAGATCATGAGGTTGAGGGCTCGGGCGGAAGGTGGGTTTAAGTTAAGGTTTTTGTTTTTTAGTTTAGTTCATTTTTTATTTTTAGTTTATTTTAGGTTTATTTTATTTTAAGTTTAGGGTTTAGGGTTAGGTTTAAGGTTTGGGGTTTAGGGTTTAGGGTTTAGGGTTTAAGTTTTAGGGTTTAGGTTTTAAGTTTTAGGGTTTAGGGTTTAGGGTTTAGGATTTAGGGTTTTATGGATTAGGGTTTAAGGTTTTAAGGATTAAGATTTAGGGATTAGAGCTTAGGGTTTTTATGATTTAGGGTTTAGGGTTCAAGTCTTAGTTTAGGGTTTAGGGTTTTTGGTTTTTATTTTAACTGAGAACAATTTCAGATTCAATATTTCTTCTTTTCGGTTTCATCAACAAAGTAACACACTATTGACCTCAATTTTGGAGTAAGTTCTCAACCTCCTTTTCTTAGACCTAGGAACCTTCTAGACACTAAGGTTTCTTTAGTCATAAGACACTTCTAGAGATTATGTGAATACTTGACCTAATCCTAGAGACTTAGAAGGGTTAATCATGGGATTAGAAATGCCTTAGGGACTTAGGAAAATCACCCACCTATAGCCCAAAAATCCATGTACACCTTCTTAAATTCAATTCAAATCTAAATTTTAAACCAAACCTCAAACTTTTCAAATCCAAATTCCAAACTCAATTCAAAATGATTGAAACCCAAGATCAAATCCAAACTTGAAATCCTTCATAAGCCCTTTAATCAACCTTCATGAACATAGCCAAATATTCCATCCAATTTAATCCAAACTCAATTGATTTTCTTATCAATCAATTGTACCTTCAATTATCTTTTCAAATATAAATGAAATATAAATTCAAATAGCCAAAATCAAATCCAAAATCAAATCAAAACCCAATTTAAACCCTTTAAGCCATTTCCTTGAACTTGGCCAAAACCCATCTAAATGAAGCCAAAATCAATGGATTTTCTCTTGAATCAATCATTCCTTCAATCATCTATCCAAATATAAATGAAACCTACAATCATCCAGTCAAACCAAAATTAACCCAAGTCAAACCCAACCTAGCCCATTTGACTTGAGATATTCAAATGAACCAAAACTCATTGGATTCCAAACCCATTGCAATTGAATTTATATATCAATCTCAAATCTATATATAAACTCAACTAAATCAAGCTAACTAAATCCAATTGGTTCACTTGACCGGAACAGGCCAATTTGACCTACATGAACCAAAATCCAATTTAATCTAGATCAAAGTGAATTAATCTAATCCAAAGTTTATGTCATGATTATTGATCACCCTAGG
The DNA here is from genome assembly GCA_021442155.1 of Cymbidium sinense. Classification (NCBI taxonomy): domain Eukaryota; kingdom Viridiplantae; phylum Streptophyta; class Magnoliopsida; order Asparagales; family Orchidaceae; genus Cymbidium; species Cymbidium sinense. The sequence goes on along the minus strand of JAKCPB010000541.1, from coordinate 77,231 downwards.
ATGATCAATTGATATAAAATTGGTCAAAAGTCAACCTAGCTAGTTGACCAAGTCAACCCTTTAGCCTATATGAACCCAAACTAGCCAAATTGCAATTAAGCCAAATCCATTGAAAACCAATGATTTAAATTAACCCAAAATCAATGTTTAAACTTGACTTGACCTTCAATTGAGCCAAACCTAGCACAATTGGCCCTCTTGACATAAAGGGGTCAAATTAGACTAAACCCAAATTAAATCCAAATTAAACCAAACCAAATCATACAATCCTCTCCAAATAGTTATATGAATATGACATAACCCTTGGTTTGACCTAATTTGACCAATTGGCCTTCTTATTTTGACCCAATTTGACCCAAATGGGTCAAATTGTGTCAAACCTAACCAAATGAACTCCAAATGACATGAAATTTGGTCCAACTTGCTTTTGATTCATTTCAAATATGCAAAAATCAAATTCAATGCTAAATGACCACTCTACCCTTACGCTAAGGGCATCACATAAGACAAAATACCAATGTAATTGGTCATTTCTTTTCCTTGGCCACTTGGCACTCATCAATTATTCCACCTAGGCTCCAAGGACATTGTACCACCTAACCCAAGAGGTTGTTGGGTCAACTATGACTCATGGTGAGGTGAAATCACCTCCCCTCCCCCATTGGAACACTTGGCATGAAGGACCTACACTTCTCTTTGCTAGGACACCCACTTGTCCTTCATATCAGCCATCTTCTATGCCTTGGCAACCAAATTAAGCCACCTAAGGAGAATCCTAACCACCCCAAGCCAAAGACACCCTCTTGGAGCCAAAAATCATTATGAATGTGGTGATTTTCAGCCATTGCAAAGAGACAAAAAATAGAGAGGCAAAAAATCTTCCTCACACACTCATTTCACTCTCTTAGAGCTTCCAAACCAACCATCAACCATTCCAACTTAACTTTTGGGAAAAAGCCATCAAAATCAAGTGGATTCCGGTGAGGAAGTAGCGTCCATTGGTGGATACATTATTTTGAAGTGAAGTAAGAGCCCGAACCCATTCCAAAGCTTCTTCTTGTACTTAAGAGCATGTTCAAATCATCACTGCTGCTGAAAGTCATTCTTGGTGAGGTAATTTTCAAGAAACGTAGCCGACCTTAGGTTCTTTTATTTGTGATATTTTTTGCTTGATTTTAGGAATTTCCTTTAGATTACCCATGCATTTTTTATATTTTAAATCATCCTCACACATTTTGAGAGATTTCCAGTGATGATCGCCAGAAAATCAAGCATAAAATGAACTTTTTCATTCAATTTTTTTCATAAGAATCATAAAATCTTGCACGGAATAGTGTTCCATCTCCTCTTCCCGGATTGCCCGTCGATATCTAATCTTCTATTCAAGGAAAAATACAGCCATCTGCCTCTTCCATTGGATTGTTGCATGGAGGTTCTTTTCAAAATTTAAAATCAATTATTTTTAAAATATTTTATCCAAAAGCACATATTTCAAAATAGTAATCTCCATTCAACACACCTAAGCTTGTTGAATGAAGATTTTCTTTTCAAATAAGATCATGACATAAAATTGAAATTTCATTTAGAACATCCTACATGTGCTAAGTTAGAATTTCTCTTTTCAAAAGCAACATCACACACAAATATCCCATCTTTGAAAATCAAAAAGAAAAATATAATTGATTTCCATTTAACATACCTAAATTTGTTAAATGAAAGTCCCCTTTTCAAAATCATTAAAAATTACAACACATTTGAATTCCATTAGACATACCAAAATTTGTCAAATGAGGATTCCCTTTTTCAAAATCAAAAGCAAATTGGACTCTACTTAACATACCCACATTTCCTAAGTAGAGTTCCCTTTTTAAAATCACAAATAAATCAAACACACTTGAACTCCATTTGACATACCCAAATTTGTAAAATGAGAGTCCCACCTTTCAAAATTGAAAACAAATTGAACTTTATTTAACATACCACATTTGTTAAATAGAAGTTCTCCTCTTTCAAAATAAAACAAAACAAACTCATCAAACACACTTGATCCCTACTTAACATACCAAATTTGTTAATTAAGGGTTTCATTTTTCAAAATCAAATCAAAATACATCAAACACATTGTGCTTCACTTAGCATACCTAAATTTGCTAAGTAAGGATCCCATTTTCAAATTGAATTCAACAAATCAAATAAATGACACACATCATCGCAAACAACAAAAATGCTTTCAAAAATTGTTTTCAAACATGCACTTGAATCTCATTTACCATACATAAATTTTGTAAGTGAAGATTCAAAAATCTAATTCAAAACAAAGTCAATTGACCCTCCATTTAACATACCCAAATTTATTAAATGAGGGTCCCAACATAAAATCAAATTAAAATGTGAGCTAATGGAAGCATCAATTAAGAGCCTCTCCAAAACATTTGAACCCCATTCAACATACCCAAATTTGTTGAATGTGGGTTCTAAATTTAAATCAAATTTAAAGTCTCTCCTCCAAAAATTTTTTTTTCAAAATCTCTTTAATATTTGAACCCCATTTAGCATACCTAAATTTGTTAAATGTGCATTCCAATTCAATAATCAAATCAACTAAATAATTCAAGTCAACAAAATTCAAGTGAAGGTCTTATATGGTTCTCTTTCCAGAGATTCTATCCCTTGTGACCATCAGTAGAAAGGAGGTGGTAGGCAAGAAGACACTTCTTCAGTTTGACCTACAGTCTGATTTTGAGTTTCTCTAACCAAAGGAGAAAGGCCATAAATTTCCTTCAAGAGCCAAGAATAAGATCAATAAGGATTCTTGAGTATGTATTATCCATTCTAGATAAGTATGACTCAAATGATTTGAATCCTAATTCCCAAAAGAAGACAACTCTCAAAATGACAATCACAATAACGATCATAATCCATAAAATAGCAGTACAGATGGACTTGATGCCTTTAATGATTCCAACTTGAGTAGAGGTACCCCTATTTTAAACTTTCGTGGTGTTACTATTGACAAAGATTTAGAATCATCAAATCTAATAGAATAAATTTTGGGCACCATAAAAGAGTAGGTATACATCAATTCTACCTCTCTTTAAGAAGATATCATAAAAGCCAATTGTTGTAGTGGCAGGGTCCTACCACTTTGATCAACACCATAGCAAGAAGCAAACCAATCATTGGAAATAATCAAATTCTAAATCCTTCTTAAGATACACCTCGCAATCCAAAATAAGGGCATCAAACTATTCTGAAGGTTAATCTTAAGGTCCTAAACTATCATGGAAGGTTGCCTACTAAGCTAAAATAATGAGTGCACCCTCACCTTCTCTAAGGCGATAGAGGAGTGATTAATTAGAAATTAACCTAATTCTTGCTATCTTAGTTAGTGGCAACCTCCTTAAGTCTTACTCAACATAGAATATCCTATGGAAAAGAAAGACAAGCTATCCCATCCAGAGAACATAATATAAACAAAGACTCAAAAAAAAGGAGAGAACAAAAAAAAAATGAAACAATAAGAGAAAAGAAATAAAAGAAAAAAATGAAAAGAATGAATGAAAAAAACAGAGAAGAAGAGAATGAAAAGAACAAAAAGAGAAAAAGTAAAGCACCAATAATACACATTGATTTGGAATCAAAGGATAAATCATGGATGCAGTGTAAATTCAAAGAAAAGGAGAGAAAAAATATATATATAAAATAGATTTTGAGTCTACTTTTGACAAGTATTTGTAGTAGATAACAGTAAAACAAAAAGTTCTAAAAGGATAATTCATGAATGATATGACTAGAAACTGTGTGGGTATGCGAGCATATTGACTCCAATTCTACTATCTCATGATATTATTATAGGATTGTAAGTTAAGAGTTGTGTATATATATATATATATATATATATATATATATATATATGTTGAGATATCAAATTTCCACTTCATCTCTTTTTTTCAAGCTCGAAGAGGATTCAACAGGTTGTAGATAAACCTTCAAATGAAGTAATAAAATCATATTTTGCCTAGTCTACCTACTTTGCTTAAAGAATTTAGAAGACTTTCAAGTAGAGGATACACTCCACGAAGTTGAGAAGAAAATTAGATCATCAACCAATGAGTTTTAAGAGATTAACCTTAGAACATAAAGGTAGTCCACCCACACTCTCAACATCCATATATGATAAGTTAGAAAGAAAATGCCAATGACTTAGTTAGGTTACTTTTGTAGTTTAAAGGCGCTTTACCTAAGACCGTAATGAAGTGCCCAATACATCTTTAAAGGTAGCTCTACAAATTCAAAATTGAACCTATTGCTATTTCTACTTTGCAAATTTTTTATGCGAACATTTGCACCAAGAACAAGATCAAATTTTGAGGTCAACCTTATTGAAGAAGAAAGATGCTATCATGATTACCCAATATTATGCTCAGTCAAAAGGAAGGACATTCAAATCCACACATACATTGATTCTGAAGATTTCAGTTAGGCATGTCTTGAAGATGAATCCACATTACCTATTTTAAATTTGATAGCAGACATAACCTCTTTACATGCAGTTTCCTCATTCAAGGATGGGTTTGATGATGCTAGAGAATGAGAGGTCATTTGCACTTATAATTTCCATTGGAATTTACCACTATAAGGTCATGCCTTTCTTTGTTCACTAGGGTTAAAGAAAAAGGAAGACCATCTTTATAATATGAGTAGTTATCTTGATTGTTATGACACTACGAAGTTGAATCCCTAAAGTATACAATTAGAATGAATTTAGGGGAGTTTCTAAGGCTTGTAGTAAAGCATCATGGGTTAACAAGAATTGATCTAAAAAGATTAAAGTGACATTAGAGATGCACTCCAAGATTCTACTTAAGAGAAAGATTTCAATTGTATGTTGAATAGATGGTTTAAAACTCTTTCAAAGTTAGTGTCTCTTTAAATCATTCTACTTGATCTTGAAGGACTACCTTGGTGCTTCAAAGGATGGAAAGTAGTTTAAGCTACTATGATAGTGGAGCGCCTGATGCTTCCAATCAACAAAAACTATTTAAAGAAATACTATTCTTAAAATAATGTTTGAAAATAATTATCATCAATAAAAATACTATCTTTCCATTCATCAAATCCCTTCTTCATTAGAAGCATTATTTGCTTATCTGTGAATCTGCCATGATGTGTTTAGGATAGGTGTAAGATAACCTAAGTGGCATCCTATCCTTCATCAAAACAAACACGAACTACACATGATTCTTCGGTGCTATTAGGATAGGTGTAAGAGAGCCCAAGAGGCATCCTATTTTTACTAGTACAACTAAGTTAGGAATAAGACAACCCAGGCAACATCCTTTTTTGGTGGAATCACATTGCCCCTCTAGCACTATTTCATCCACTCTTCGATGTGTTTAGGGTAGGTGTAAGAAACCCAAGTGGCATCCTATCCTTCATCAACACAACACAAACACAAACTACACACAATCACATGAAAAAATACACATATTTTATCTCGGGCTACTTTGATGTGGGATAACACCCCCCACCACCCTCACTTATTAGCTGCTCTAGGTCGGATTGACGTGTTACCCTACTAGTGAATCACTGTAATGGCCCTTATTCAGGAAGATGTAAGTTTGCTATGCTTGCCTTCCGACCTAACTTCGCACCGTTGATAGCATGGTAGGCCTTACATGCGGTTGTTAAGCTACCCTCATGTTGGCTCCATTTAAGAAGATGCTCCTACACCTTCTTAAACTAGTCATCATGAACTGACTTGGTTAAGTATATCTGACAAACACACATACACATCTTCTATCTTGGGCTACTTTGATCTGGGATAACGCCCCCTGCAACACTCACTCATTAGCTGCTCTAGGTCGGGCTGACGTCCTACCCTGCTAGTGCGTCACCCCAATAGTCCCTTATTTAAGAGGATGTAAGTCTACTATGCTTTCTTTCCTGACTTGGCTATTGCACACCGACGAGTGCCTTGTTAGCATGGTAGGCCTTATGGTGTGATCGATAAGCTACCTTAATGTTGGCTTCATTCATGAGGATATAAGTCTACTATACACTTTGTTCTTGGACTAGCAATCGTGAACTGACTTGGTCGAGTAGTGGATTAGGGTAAGGCCCAAGCGACAACTTTCTTCTTGACTATTTTAAGTTTGGGTCTAGTCCTTCTTTATGACTCCCTACTTAGTAGTCGCCCTTAGGTTGGGTTCGACTTGTTGTGCCAATAATGGGTCACCCGAGCGATTGTTCCTCACTTCGAAAGATATAAGTTTGCTACACTTTCTTTTTAAGTACAACCATAGCCCTAGGTCGAATAGCACCTGTCGAGCTGATGACAAACTATCCCGATAATGAGTTTCACTTTAGGGATATATAAGTCTTCATGCCTTCTTCCTAGACTGATTATCGTGCACTGACGGGCACCTTAGGTTGGTTGGTGTTCAATATGCTGATAGCAACCCACCCAGTGGATACATCACTCATGGTAGATATAAGTCTGCTACACTTTCTCCTTAAGTTTTACACCATACACCTACAAGCTTTCTTATTTATAGGGTCCAAGATAACCACCCTAGTGGCACCTCCCCTGTGGGCACTTTATTTAGATCACATCCTTTGCAACCTCATTTAGATACTACACGGGTTACTACTGGATTGGAGAATCCCCTTTTCCTATTAACCACCTCTGTGGATGGATAGATTCTCCCTTGGTCCAGTAAATCTAAGATAGGTCTAGGCTGACATAGTCCCTTCGGTGAGGTCCCTAATAGGGCCCACAATAATAAATAAATAAATGATATATATATATATATATATATATATATACGATTAGGAATTAATGCCCCCAGTGGTACCTTTCCTAAGAAGGCATCCTATCTTTAGGGCAGTGTCAGCAAAACTCCCTATAGGAATCTCTTGACTACTCATGAGTTGAGATAAGTCCTCCACGACACTCTCTCAATAGTCACCCTTAGGTCAGGTTCAATATATTATTCCACCAATAGGTTACCCCGGTGGTCATCTTGGCTTTGGAAGATGTAAGTCTGCTATGCATTCTTTCTAACACGATTGTTGAACACTGATGGACAGCCCTAGGTCGAGTTTGATTTATTATGCATCTAATGGGTTACCCCAATGGTTGTTCCTTACTTTAGAGATGTAAGTCTGCTACACTTTGTCTAGCAAAGTCATTGCACATCGAAAGGCACCCCTTAAGTTGGATAGTCCTACCCTTCAGCCAGTGGACTACCCCTTTGGATCGATAAATGCAAGATAGGCCATGGCTGACATAACCCCTTCTCAGTGTGGTCCATTGCACACTGACGGGATCTATCAAATGAAATTAAAATAAATGAAAACAAACCAAATCAAAATTAAACAAATCAATGAAATTAATCTTGACTACTTTTGAGTTGACATAAGTCCCCCAGTAGCATTCACTTAGTAGTCACCCTGGGTTTGATTTATTTGGATCAGATCACCCGATTGATCAATGCTTTGGAAGATGTAAGTCTACTATAATTTCTTCCTAAGTACAACCTTTTCACAATAGGCAACCCCTTAGGTTGATAGTCCTACCTTGTGGCTGGTAGACTATCCCTTTGGATTTGTTAGTTTGAGATCGACCAAGGCCAACATAGCCCCTTCTAAGTGGGTCCATCGCACACTAACAGGATCCATAATAAACTAAATTTGAAACAAACCTTCCCAATGGAGTCAAATTAAAACATATCGAACAAACCAAACTTCTCTTTAGCATGGCACAAATCAAAATAATCTCCTCAGTGGAACCATAAGAAATACCATCAAACTCTTATCCCAAGCAGATAGCCCGAACTTGCTTCCCTAGTGGAAGGCTCACATTTCTAGTTCCTAGAGGATTATAGATTCTTATCCCTAGTGAATACACACCCAAATAAATCATATTCGTAATGAGACTCAAATCCATATCCCTAGTGGAAGGTTCACATACTCAATCTGCTGCAGATTCCATTTGACTCTCTTATGCCCTTTGCATAAAGAGATTCACTTTGCACTAAGATTGTGATTCTATCTACCTTTCAGGTTTAGGTATAGATCATTTTTTTAGTATTTACAATTTGGACGTTGTTGATCATCTCAGTCAATGCTAATATGTGCAGTGTGCCTTGTCAGTTACACCACACCTATTGTGGGTCCTTTATTGACCTCACTTTTGGAGTGAGTTCTCAACCTCCACTTTTTAAACCTAGAAACATTTTATACACAAAGGTTTCCTTAGTCAAAAGACACTTCAAGAGAGTAGGTGAACACTTAACCTAAGCCTAGAGACTTAGAAGGATTAATCATAGGATTAGGCCATGCCTTAAGGACTTAGGAAAATTAACTACCCTATAGTCTAAACCTAATCCATGTACACCTTAAATTCAATTCAAATCCAAATATACAACCAAACTATAAACTCAATTTCAAATACAAATCCAAATCCAAGTCCAAGCTCAATTTCAAATGATTGAAACCCAGGATCAAATCCAAACTTAAAATCCTTCCCAAGCCCTTTAATCAACCTTCATGAACTTAGCCAAATTTCTTTCCAATTCAATCTCATTGTAACTTCAATTATCTTCTCAAATATAAATGAAATATAAATTCAAATAGCCAAAACCAATTCCAATATCAAATCAAAACCAAATTTAACCCTTTAAGCCATTTCTTTGAACTTGGCCAAAACCCATCTAAATAAAGCCAAAATCAATGGATTTTCTCTTGAATCAATCATTCCTTCAACCATCTACCCAAATATAAATGAAACCTACAATCATCCAGTCAAACCCAACCTACCCTATTTGACTTGAAATATTCAAATGAACCAAAACTCATTTGAATCCAAACCAATTGCAATTGAATTTATATATCAATCTCAAATCTATATATAAACTCAACTAAATTAAAACTCAACCCAAAGTAAAGCCAACTTAATCTAATTGGTTCACTTGACCTAAAGTGGCCAATTTGACCTACATGAACCAAAATCAAATTCAATCCAAATCAAAGAATTAAGCAATCCAAAGTTTATGTCATGATTGTTGATCACCCTAGGATGATCAATTGATATAAATTAGGTCAAACCAAGTCAACCTTTTGACCAGTCATGATTTATCCTATATGAACCCAAATTAGCCAAATTGCAACCTAAACAAAATCCATTGAAACTAATGATTCAAATTAGCCCAAAATAAATATTTAAACATGAATTGACCTTTAATTGAGCCAAACCTAGCCCAATTGGCCCTCTTGACCCAAGTAACTCAAATTGACATAAAGGGTCAAATTAGACTAAACTCAAATTAAATCAAATTAAATAAAAAAAGCATGCAATCCTTTCCAAATAGTCATATGAACTTGACCTAATCCTTGATTTGACCCAATTTGAAAAATTGGTCAACCTAACGCATTTTGACTCATTTTGACCCTAGATCAAATTGAGCCAAACCTAACCAAATGACTTGAAATTTGGTCCAACTCACTGTTGACTCATTTCAAATCTGTCCAAATCAAATTCAATATCAAATGACCACTCTACCCTTGGTTTAAGGGTATCACATAAGACCAAACATCCATGTAAATGGTCATTTCTCTTCCTTGGCCACTTAGCACTCATCCATTGGTCCACTTGGCTCCAAGGACACGTCCAACTGAAGAGGTGGTTGGGTCACCATGACTTATGGGGAGGTGAAATCACCTCACCTCCCATTGGCACTTGGCATGAAGGACCTCCACTTTCGTTTGCTAGGACACCCACTTGTCCTTCATAGCAACCACCTCCCATGCCTTGGAAACCAAATTAAGCCACTTAAGGAGAATCCCAACACCCAAGCAAGGGACACCACTTGGAGCCAAAATCACCATGAATGAGGTGATTTTCGACCATTACAAGGAGACAAAAAATAGAGAGGCAAAAAATCCCTCACACGCTCATTTTAGTCTCTTAGAGCTCTCAAATCAACTAGAAACCATTCCTACTTGGTTTTTAAGCAAAAAACATAAAAATCATGTTAATTCTAGTGAAGAAGTGGTGTCCATTGGTGGATACATTATTTTGAAGTGAGGAAAGTGCTCGAACCTATTCTAAAGCTTCTTCTTACACTCAGGAGTACACTCAGATCATCACCACCACCAAAAATCATCCTCGATGAGATAATTTTCAAAAAACCATAGTCAGCCTTAAATTTTTTTATTTGTGATGGTTTTTTGATCAATTTTAAAAATTTTCTTTAGATAAACCTTGCATTTTTTTTATTTTACATCATACCCATGTATTTAGAGTGATTTTTGATGAGATCGTTGAAAAATCGAGCATAAAAGGAAGTTTTTCATTCAATTTTTTCACAAGAATCATAAAAATCCCATCAAGAAGAGTGTTCCGTCCGCCTCTTCTGCCAGATTGCTTGCTAGCTATCTGATCTCCCATTCAAGGAAACGGATGGCTTAGATCGTGCAGATCGTGTAGCTCTGATCAGTGGATCATGTGGCTCAGATAACATGAATCACGTGATGGTCGGATCGATCATGTATCCTTGTTCATATTCATCATGAGGCGCACACAGGCGGTCATGACACCATAGCACAGCATGTCCAGTCAAAACTAGTAGGTTAAGTAAGAAATTTGGGATTTTCTAGTTTTTAAAAATTAATTAAAAATACTTAAAACTTCAAAAGTTCATAGAAAATAAAATACTTAACTAAAAATAGAAAAAAAAAAGGGATCGTTGGATTAGTCTTTTTGAGAGGAATCTAATGAATCCAAAAGCCCCAAATTTTATTGAATTATGAGCTTAATTTAAGCTTTAGGGAAAATCAAATTTCATTAATTAAACTAAAATGGAACATTAGATTGATTTGAAATTTAGAGAGATAAAATTGAGCTTAAAATCTACCATAAAATTTCAAGTCAAAAGATTTCTAGATTGGGAGATACATTTAGAAGTTCAAATAATTAAAATAAATTAATGGACTTTATAAAAATCATGGAAAATTATTTAAATTAGTTGAAACTTTGGAAAATTATAACAAATCATAAAAATGCAAGTATATATTTATTTTAAAGGTATTTCAGAGGAGATTCAATTAAAATAGATCCCAATTAATTTTGAGTAGTAATTAAGGCATAATTTGGGTTTAATTAAAACATAATTAGCTTATTACTCTCTAATTACATTAGTTAATCCCAAACTTTTTTTTGGTTGATTAATGGGATGACCTTTGCATCCCATAATTTTCTTAGGATTTATTGCTTGGTTAATTAGGGAAATTGGTTATGTAACCTTACTTTCTTAATTAATTAATTAATTAATATTCAAATAGTAAGAAAATCATTAGTTAAGCTAATCATTGTAAAATAGTGAATGGGCATGGGGAATGAGATTGGGAACTCTTTCCCAATCTTTTCCTAAGTCCATTTCACTTGAATGGAAATTAATTAATTTTGGGATTAATTGATGGTTTAATTCATTAATTAAATTGCTTAATTAATCAATTTGAAACTATTATCACATGGAATCTAATTAATCAATTCATTGATAGATCTTTAGGTGTTCAATATTCTAATGACATTTAAGGAAATTATGATTAATCCACATGTGTGGGAAAACCATGAAAGTACTTAATTAAGTTTCCTAACTTAATTAATCTCTAATAATAAGCCAATTGCATTAGGACACTTTCATTTTTAGGTTCATTTCTGATTTAATTTCCAATGTATGTACATAATTACTTGGTTAATTAAATTAAGGCAACATAGGTAAGGGTTAATCAATTAATGGATTTAATGCATAGTACAACCTAATTAACCCATAAAATCAACTTAATTACTTTTCATTAAACCAAATTAAATCACAAACATGGGAATGGGTTAGATCAACAAACTTTCCCTCATTTCTTCAAACCAAATTGAAAGTGATAATTAAAAAAGCCTTGGTTTTCTTTAAATGCTTTTATTTGATTTGATTATCCTTAGATTTAATTGAATGAAATCACATGTTTATGCTCATTCATTCCTTTCTAATCATGTTAAATGTTGTATGTCATTTGAAATCATACATTCATCTTTTCAAAATTCATTAAGTCAAATGGTTTTCCTTTGTCAAGCATGTGTTGATTTAATTTATAATATGTGTGGCTATTATCACTATTAAATCAAACATATTTTCCAAAGCTTATAAATGAATGGTTACATATGTTATGAATGTTAGTTATAAATACATAGGAGATGCATTTGATTATAGCTTAAATGTATAAAGTGAAGGTCCTTTCCTTTATTCATGTATTAATTTATGTAGGTATGATTGTTAATGGGTATATAGTCTGGACATCCCAAAAATATGATGCTTTAGTTAGCTCCAAGGAGGTCATATGATTACCTCACTTCTCTGGTTTAACAATGTCACGTACTCATTTGATTTCATTCTTATGTATACTAGAATTGGATGATGGCTTTAATTCATATACATAAATGATTCAATCAAATTAGATATCACTTTTTTGCATGATTTTCATTCTCCAAATTATGAATACATGTGTATGTATCTAAGAAAAATGATATATAGTATGGACATCCTAGGAATACGAGGCTTTAGCTAGCCCTAAGGAGGTCATTTGATTACCTCACTTCCCAAGTTTTAAAAAGGCTCATACTTTCTTATGTATTTTATACATACATGTGTATATTTAATTAGAGAATGGTAATCCTTTCTTTTTATTAAAAATACATGCATTTGCAATTGTTCAAGTGAATGAATTAAATGATCATTTGATTTGGAGCTCTCTTTCTTATGTTCATGCATGTCAATTTACATATGGTTTGAATGTAATGGTATATATAGTGGACATCCCATATGAGGCTTTAGAGACCCAAGGAGGTCATTTGATTACCTCACTTCCTTGGTTGATAATGACATGTACTGTTTAATTTCATCCCTATGTATTTTTTGCATAAGAATTTAGATAGAGCCTTAAATTAATATGATAAAATAATAATTCAGAGGGAAATATAAAGCTTCAAATGTACATACTCACATCCACCATTCAAGTGTGCTAAGACATATTGTATGTGTAGGTATACTTAAGACTTAATCATATGCATGTTACATGTGATGGAAAGGAATGATTCAGCATGTGTCATGTGATAGTATTTCAATTAGATTAATCTTAAGAAGCCTTTCACATTGAATAGAATTCTTTAAAGAGAACCTAAACTTAGGATTAATCTAAAATGTGTAATAAGCCATTCACTAAAGAGAACTAAATCAAATTAACATTCTTTAGAAAGTAGTTTAAGGTAGGGATGAAAAGGCCAACATCTTTTCTTTCTCTTTACAACACTTAGTTGCTAAGTGTAGGTCATATGTAACAAAAGAAAACACAAATTAAAACTTTTCAAATCAATTAAAACACTTGAAGTGAAACCACCCTTTAAGTTGAATCTTTCTACATAGAAAATCTTAACTCTAAAGCCTAGTTAGGACATACCACACAAACCTTAATACACATTAGATTAAGTCACAACTTCCTTATGTTTAGATGATACATGGTGTGATGTATGTTTTTTATGATATATTATTTTAGACTGGATGTTAGAGTGTATGTTTCATAGGCTAGATGGTAGGCTATGATTAGCCTAATAATATTTTTTGTAAGAGATTATTTTTAGGGGGACGTTTAAAAATAAATATAAATGCTCTCTTTGCAGGTTGCTTAATCCCTTAAGCATAATCCAAGTTAGGACTAATGGGCTTGGTTACCCATGTGTAGGGTGCTAAGTCCAAATTATAAATATAACTGCTTGGGTTGTATGTGTGTTTAGCTAACACTTATCTTGTAGGTGTAGTTAGATTTACTTTTCTTATTTTTAATGTACTTTTGCATTAGAAATTAGGATTAGTGCTATGGGAGGATAAGGATGAGCATTGGCTAGAAGGCTTTGTCCTGGGAGGCCATGTGATGCCTCTGAAGTGGAGCAAACCAAATCAAAGAAAGAGGAAGATACATGAATACATGAAGACTTGAAGACCCCATAGCATATCGGTTGTATAAGGGTAGAGCTTGACTACCCATTTTTTTTTTTGGGTTGTACGGTGGCACCCTATCACACTTTCCTGTTATTCTTTTGCATTAGCAATAAAAAATGTTTGATGTTATGTTTAAAGTACACAATTAGGATGGCATGCTTTTCTTAGTTTCTTTATATGTTTGATGTTTGAATGTGTGGCCTTGAATGCGATTAGGCTCTTAGAAAAAAAAATTAACCTTTAAACCCAACTACAACTCATAACTAAAGTTTTAAATAATTCATAACCATTAAAAGCCTAGACATAAATCAAGATAATTAAAAGATTTAGTAACCCCTTAGATGAATGTTGAATGGCCAACAACATGCACATCATATTATTTTGCTCTTGAAAATAAGGGATTTCCATCCTTGCACAATAGAGGAATGCTTGACCCATGAGGGCATCCTTTGTGTTGGGAAAAACCCCTTTCTTGCTGATTTAGCCAACAACCTTATTTCATCATGCATGTAGGTATCAAAAAGCTAAATCCTTTATCAAAATGAAGTGTCAAAATAAATAAAAATTTGAAAATATTTTGCACTAGACTAAGTCATATGCTCATACCACTCATGGTCTAGTCTCTTGGGGAGTGGGTTTAAGGACTTTAGTTTCTTTCTAATTAAACAACAGCCTAACTAATCTTGTAAATCATATGATTGAACTTCATGGATTTAAAGCGTAGGAGGTGTTAGTTGGCTGCCACTCCATGGTTGTGAGTAAAGTCATATTTATCTCTTAGGGTTAAACCATATGCCCATTTTCATTTAGATTAAGGGCTTAGATTTAGGTTGCACTTTAGCTTATGCTAAAGCTCACTATATTTAGGTTTCAAAGTGGCTATTTCTTTTGGCTATAAGCATAAACCCTCACCTCTTAGGCATCTCCATAATCTTATATTATTGGATTACAAGTCCTAGCTTTCTAATGAAATGTCAACTTTACCAAAATTGATCTTCACTTCAATTTCAAAGTTATAAAGCCCAATTATAGAATAGGTTGAAATGCTCACTAGGTTTCCTATTATCAAGAGCATTCCTTACTTGTTTTCTTTGGCTTTGATAATAAGTCTTCTCCTTGATTTTTTCCACTTGATTTTAATACAACTAATCCTGATAGTCTAGCCTTAAAATCTTTGGAAACTTTAATTGCTACTTTAATCAGAGTATTCTTAAGGATTCACATCCCTTAGGATGTAATTAACTATGAGGCTTGCCTCCATAGAACTTTCTTGAACCCTACCTAATATAAATGGTACTTTACTTTTCATGTAAAGTAGGGAAAGGTCTCGTACATTCAAAGACCCATCATGTCCTTATTAGTGATTAGGTCCTTTAGGGTGATAATTTCTATCTTTTGAGATAATGCATCTTTCTTAATTTCCTGATCATTTTAATAAGTACCCCTATGTGGTGTCCCACATCTCAAAAATAAACACCACACAAGTTTTTGAGACATGGCTGACATTGATAAAAATGAGCACACATAGAGCAAATAAAAATCCTAGATAACTAGAATTCATCTCTATATAAAGACACAATTTAATATAGATCAGTTATTGTTCTTATTTCTCTAATTCCCATCAACCACCCGGCCTCTCGGTAGGGATCCACCATTATATCCCAAATCTCTCCCTCCGCCACCACCATGATTGAAACCTCTATCACTCCTCCCACTTCCATAACCACCATTGCTCTGACCACGACCTCCATATCCAGTAGTTCCTCTAGATCCTCCACCACCATTGTGATAACCGCTGCCTTTGCCTTCTCCTCCACTGCTAGATCTAGACTGAGCCTGGTTGACAGTGATGTTCTTGCCATCAAGGTTCTGCCCATTCTTAGGGTATAGGTTTGGGTTTATGTTTATTAGGTTTTAAGGTTTAGGATTATTTTATAATTTATTTAGTTAATTTAGGTTTAGGTTTATGGTTTAGGGTTTTAGGTTTTGTGCTTTTAGGGTTTAGGGTTTGGGTTTAGGGTTTAAGGTTTAAGGTTTAGGCTTTTAGGGTTTAGGGTCATTTAGGGTTTAGGGTTTAGTATTTTTTGGGGGAATGTTGGAATTTCATTACCATATAAGGAAAATACATAATGTCCTTAAAAGGGGTAAAGCTCTAAAATTCTACTGCTCTCAGAGATACAAGAAACCTAAAGAGCTAAACCCCATCGTACATTACAAAAGAAAGAAAATAAAAAAAAACAAATACAATAAAAAGCATAAGAAAAAGATAGAGTAAGACTAAAATAAATCTTAAAAATAGTAAAGGATGAGTGTGAGTTCATGATTCCTTCGAGAAAGTAAGATAAGCAAGATCCACAACAACAACACTTAGGTTAACTGAGTAACGACCATTCCCTCTATAAAGTTCCAACCTGTAAAAGAAATCTGCAAAACACTACAGAGCTAAAAAGGATAAGGACAAAGAGAGGAAAAGGAGAGAGCTGAGAATGAGAAGGCTCAGGTTCAATTAGGATCATCCCAAGGGGCAACAATACATTTGAGCATCCAAACTTCATAAAGAATGGTTACAATCATATGTAATGCTTCCAACCAGAGAGAAGAGGTGAGTAACATCAAAGCCATCATAGCCAGTATACCTGATATAAGAAAACCACCAAGGCCAGTCCGTAGAGTTCTAGATCCTGCACCATTAAACAAAGAGCAACCAGCCAGCAACCAGCTAGCAGCCAAACCACAAAATTAAAACCATAATATACTAATAATAATAACTGAGAGAGAGAGGCTAATAATAAAGTCAGAACACCAACAATAACCATTATGCAAATACTCATCCAAGCTCCAAACTAAGGAAAACTAGAACCGACCATCGTGACACCGGACCCATGGTAATTAGAAACAACCAACAAAACCAAGATAGGAGCCCTCAAGAAAAGTCCCAACAAGTAGCGGTCACCAAGCCAAACTAGGGTGAGCAACCACAAATGACTAAACATGTGAAACCATCAACTAAAGACATAAGATACAACTAGTGTACCATAAGATAAAATACCACACAAAATGGGGCCAAAGGCACCAACCACCATAAATGAAAAGTCCAATCTAAAGGATAAATGTTCGAACAAAAAAAATGCACCAACAAATTGTCCAAGAAGAAGGAAAAGACCAACAAGGAAAAAAAATCAACCAACCAAGATTCAAGGACAACTAAAGTCCTCCAACCAAACTAGCTAAGTAAAACAACCATAAGGCAACCATCAGAGAATAACCCATCATAAGTAACCAACAAAGGAAGCATCCCTAGTAGCCAAGGAAAAGTAGAAAACCAACAAAGCACCGTACAGTAGAGGCCCAAAAGAAGCAAAACCACCATAGAAAGGCAATAGCAGCAGCTAGCCAAGACCAGCCAAAAAACCAAACTTCCCCAACAATAAAGACTAACCCAATAAGAAGCATAATGATAACATAAAACTTGCTATAAATAATGCACCCAGTAGAGGCTAATCCTAGGAGAATAACCAAACACAAAACCAAGGAAAAAGAAGGATCCAACAACAAAGAACAAGGAACTAGGAGGTAACCACAAAAAAGAGATGAAACTCTCCAAAAGATGGCCCAGAAAGGCAACAACCAACAATAGTTCCCACTGGGAAGGCCCATTCAACCATAAAAAATGAGCAAAAGTAATTTGAGTTCAGAGGAGAGCCAACAAACCACAAAATAGAATAAAGCTAGAGTAGAAACCATCTCATCCACCAGCAACTAGAGTAATAAGGCAAATAATACAACAATCACCAGACTAAGAAAATCGAGCCAACCCAAGCTAGAAATATAAGAACCACCAGGCCAACCCAAAAGTAAGAGGTCAAAAACATAACCCAGCTTAGGCCAAAAAGTGAAAATAAGGGTTTTGGTTTTACTAAGGGTTAGGTTTAGGGTTTAAGGTTTAATTTAGTGCTTAGCTTTAGGGTTTAGGATTTTGAGGTTTAGGGTTTAGGGTTTATGGTTTTAGTTTAGGTTTAGCATTTAGGTTTAGTTTGGTTTAGGGCTTTAGGGTTTAGGGTTTAAGGTTTAGGTTTAGGTTTAGGTTGTAGGTTTTAAGGTTTAGGGTTTAGGGTTTAACATTTAGGTTTTAGGTTTAAGTTTAGGGTTTAGGGGTTGAGGATTAGGGCTTAGGGTTTTAGGGTTTAGGGTTGAGTTTGGTTTAGGTTTAAGTTTATGGTTTAAGGTTGTAGGTTTAGTATTAGTTTTAGAGTGTAGGGTTTAGGGTTAGGGCATTTTTTATTTTTATTTTTATTCTTAAATTAAATAAACTCGTAGGTTTAGGTTTATTTAATTTATTTAGTTTATTTTTTATTTATTTTAGTTTATTTTATTTTTTATTTTTATTTAGGTTTTTTTTTTTTACTTAGTTTAGTTTATTTATTTTAGGTTTTTTTATTTTAGTTTAGGTTTTTTATTTTAGTTTATTTTTTAGGTTTAAGTTTAGGTTTAGGTTGATTTTATAGTTTAGTTTTATTTTTTTATATTTTTTTAGTTTAAGTTTTATTTTTTAAGCTTAGGTTTAAGTTTTATTTTATTTTAGGTTTTATTTTATGTTTATTTTTTTAGGTTTTATCTTTTAGTTTTTAGGTTTATTTTAGTTTATTTTATTTTATTTAATTTAGGTTTAGGTTTAAGTTTATTTATTTTAGTTTGGTTTATTTTAGTTTAGGTTTTGGATTATTTAACTTTATTTTAGGTTTAGGTTTTGTTTTTTAGTTTAGTGTTTATTTTTTTTTAAATTTATTTTTAGTTTTATTTTTTAAGTTTAGGATTTTATTTAGTTTTATTTTATTTTATTTTAGGTTTATTTTAGATTTAGTTTTATTTTTAAAGTTTTATTTTAGTTTAGTTTAGGTATTCATTTATTTTATTTTATTTTAGTCTATTTTTATTATATTTTTAGGTTTAGTTTAGGTTTAGGTTTTAGTTTAATTTTATTTTATTTTATTTTATTTTAGTTTAGGTTTCATTTTTATTTATTTTTTAGGTTTATTTTGCTTAAGTTTTGGTTTTAGTTTTTTTTTAGTTTTAGTTTGGGGTTTAGGGTTTAGGGTTTGGGGTTTTGTTTAAGTTTAGGATTTAGGATTTGAGGGTTTAGGGTTTATTATTTTAGGGTTTAGGGTTTAGGGTTTAGGGTTTAGGGTTTAGGTTTTTTATGGTCTAGGGTTTTGGGTTTAGGCTTAGGGTTTACGTTGTAGTTTAGGGTTTGTAGTTTTTTTTAATAGAGAACAAATTCAAATTCAACATTTCTTTTTTTCAATTTCATCAACCAAGTAACAAACCAGTTTGACACCTGGCGATGACATAGATAAAAAATGAGCATGCATAAAGAAAATGAAAACCCTAAATAATTAGAATCTCTACTATAAAGACAGTTCCATAAGTAGTGGGTCATCGGTTTCTCTAGTTCTCATGAACCACGCACCTCTCAGTGGATCCACCATCATAACTTGATCTCTCCCTCACCACCACCATGTAACCTCGCGCTCCTCCCACTTCCATAACCACCCTTTCCACCACCTCCATATCCACTCAGATCCCCACCACCAGATGCTTAGCCTTCTTCATCTCCATCACCGATTTAGGAGCACGGTTTGATATTCCCTCATGGTTTGCCCTTTCTTAGGGTTTAGGTTTAGGTTTATTTTCTAATTTATTTAGTTACTTTAGGTTTAGGTTTAGGTTTAGGGTTTGGGGTTTAGGGTTTAGGGTTTAGGGTTTAGGTTAGGGTAGTTTAGGGTTTAGGTTTAGGGTCTAGGTTTAGGATTAGGTTTTATGCTTTGGTTTAGTGTTTAGGGTTTAGGGTTTTGATTTTTGGTTTGGGTTTGGGTTTAGGTTTAGGGTTTTAGGTTTAGGGTTTAGTTTAAGATTTTTTTTAAATTAAGTAGATCGATAGGTTTAGGTTTATTTAGTATATTTAATTTAATTTATTTTATTTTATTTACGTTTATTTTTTATTTTTATTTAGTTTAATTTATTTATTTTCGGTTAGGTTTTCAATTTTAGTTTATTTTTAGTTTTAAGTTTAGATTTAGGTTCAATTTTTAGTTTTTTTTTCATTTTATTTTTTAGGTTTAGATTTTATTTATTATTTTAAGGTTTAGGTTTAGGATTTTATTTTATTTTTTTAGGTTTAGGTTTAGGTTTTATTAGGTTTTATTTTTAGTTTATGTTTAGGTTTACTTTTAATTTATTTTATTTAGTTTAGGTTTAGGTTTAAGTTTAGTTTCTTTTTAGGTTTAGTTTAGGTTTTATTTATTTTAGTTTAGTTTTAGGTTTATTTTATTTTAATTTTATTTTAATTTAGTTTTTTTTTTTAGTTTAGTGTAGGTTTTTTATTTATTTTAGATTTTCTTTTTTAGGTTAATTTTAGGTTTAGGTCTTTATTTAGTTTTATTTTATTTTATTTTAAGTTTAATTTTAATTTCATTTAGTTTTATTTTATTTATTCTTAGGTTTATACTATTTTTTTAGTTTGTTTTATTTATTTTATTTTAGATTATTTTTATTTTTTTATTTTATTTTATTTTTAGGTTTATGTTCATGTTTATGTTTTTGTTTAGGTTTTTATTAACTTTTTATTTTTTTTATTTTATTTAGGTTTAGTTTTATTTATTTATTTTATTTTTATTTTATTTAGTTTAGGTTTTTTAGATTTTAGGTTTTAGGTTTTAGGGTTTAATTTAGGGTTTAGGGTTTAGGTTTAGGGTTTAGTTTAGGTTTTAGGGTTTAGTTTTAGGGTTTATGGTTTTAGTGTTTGGGTTTAGGGTTAGGGTTTAGAGTGGATTAAGGTTTAGTTTTAGTCTTTAGGGTATAGGTTTTAGTTAGTTTATAGTTTAGTTTAGTTTAGGTTTCTTTAGGGTTTAGGGTTTGTTTAGGGTTTAAGTTTAGGTTTAGTTAGGGTTAGTGTTTAGTTTAGGTTTATTTAGGTATAAGTTTAGTGGTTTATGGATTAGGTTTTATTTTAGGTGTAGAGGTTGTAGGTTTTATGGAGGTTAGTTTAAGGTTTAGGGTTTAGGGTTTAGGATTTTTTGTATTTAGGATTTCTTTTTCAAATTAAGTAAAAGGTTTAGTTTATTTAGTTTATTTTATATTTTATTGAGGTTTATTTTTTATTTTTTAGTTAGTTTAGTTTATTAATTTATGTTTATTTGTGAACTAATAAATTAAAACTCTAACCTAAACTAAAAAACCATAAACCTAAAATAAAAAAAATAAAATAAAATAAAATAAACATCTACCTAAACTAAAGTAGTAAACTAAAACATAAAACCTAGATCTTACTAAACTTAAATCTAAACCTAAAAATAAAATAAACCAAAAAACTCTAAAACTTAAAAAAAATACTAAACCTAAAATAAAAATAAATTTAGACAAAATAAAATAAACTAAAACCCAAACTAAAATAAATAAAGCTAAACCTTAAAGTAAACTAAACCTAAACCTAAACCTAAATAAATAATTAAACTAAAATAAACCTAAACCTAAATTAGAACCTAAAATAAACTTTTAAAAAAAAAAAACCTAAAAAATAATATAAAACATAAACCTAAATCAAAAAAATAAAGTAAAATAAATAAAAATAAAATAAAAATACTAAAATTATACTAAAATAAATAAACCTAAAATAAATAAAACTAAATAAAAATAAAATAAGAAATAAATTAAGTTAAAATAAATAAAAAAAAAATCTAAAACATAAACCAAGTTTATTTTTTTTATGTTTAACCCTAAACCTAAACCAAAACCCCTATGATTAGGTTTAGGGTTTAGGATTAGGTTTAGGTTTTAGAGTTTATGGTTTTAGCTTAGGTTTAGTGTTTTTTAAGGTTTAGGGTTTAGGGTTTTAGGTTTATTTTTATTTTATTTAGTTTTTTGGTTTAGGGTTTGTGTTTAGGGTTTAGGGTTATTATTTGTTTAGTTTATTTGGGTTTAGGGTTTTATTAGTTTAGGTTTAGTGTTTAGTTTAATTTTAGTTTAGTGTTTAGGGTTTGAGTTGTAGGTTTAGCATTTTGGGGTTTAGGATTTGGGGTTTATAGTTTTTATTTATTTTAGTTAATATTACTTTTTATTTTGATAATCTTTAATTTTATTTAGTTTAGTTTATTTACTTTAAGTTTTTATTTGATTAGGTTTTGTTTAGTTTATTTTTTAAGTTTATGTTCAGGTTTAAGTTTAATATTTAGTTGAGTTTTATTTTTATTTTATTTTTTAGGATTAGGTTTTATATTTTATTTTTTGGTTTAGGTTTAGGTTTTAGGTTTTCATTTTAGTTTTATTTTTAGGTTTTATTTTTTAGTTTAGATTTAGGATTATTTTTAGTTTATTTTATTTTATTTCATTTAGATTTATGTTTAGGTTTAATTTATTTTAGGATTAGGTTTTGTTTTTATTTCTTATAGTTTAGTTTATTTTAGTTTAGGTTAAGGTTTATTATTTTTTATTTATTTTATTTTATATTTTAGGTTTAGGTTTTTTTTTTATTTTAGGGTTTAGGGTTTAGGGTTTATGCTGTTAGGGCTTAGGGTTTAGGGTCTAGGACTAGGGTTTAGGGTTTAGAGTTTATGGTTTAGGTTTTCTTAATGTTTAGGGTTTAAGGTTTAGGGTTTAGGTTTAAGTCTATGGTTTGTTTTAGTTTAGGGTTTAGGGTTTTAGTTTTTTTTAACACATAACAAATTCAGATTCAATATTTCTTCTTTTCAATTTCATCAACCAAGTAACTCACCAAGTTCTCTAAGAGACAAGCGATGACAAAGATAAAAAATGAGCATGCGTAGAGTAAATCAAAAACCCTAGATTAGAAGAATTGTCTCTACTATAAAGATAGTTCCGTAGTAGGTCGGATTGGCCGTTATTGATTTCTCAATTCCCATGAACCACCTCTCGAGTAGCAGGATCAACCATGATATCCCTGATCTCTCCCTCCACCACCACCAAAGTTGTAACCTCATGCTCCTCCCTCCTCCATGACCACCACCCTTTCCATCCACCTCCATATCCTCCTCTAGATCCCCCTCCCTGCATAACCACGTGTATGCCTACTTTTCCTCAAGCACTAGATCTAAACTTAGCCTGGTTGATGGTGATGTTCCTGCCATCAAGGTTATGCCCATTCTTAGGGTTTAGATTTAGGTTTAGTAGGTTTTCGGGTCTAGGTTTATTTTTTAATTTATTTTGTTACTTTAGATTTAGGTTTAGGGTTTGGGGTTTCGTGTTTAGGGTTTAGGGTTAAGGTTTAGGGTTTAGGGTTTAGGGGTGTAGCATTTAGGGTTTAGGGTTTTAGGGTTTATGCTTTTAGGGTTTAGGGTTTTAGGTTTTTCTTACTTTAGGTTTAGGTTTTGTTTCTTATTTATTTTTGTAGTTTATTTTTTAGGTTTAGGTTTCTATTTAGTTTTAATTTTATTTTATTATAGTTTTATTTTTTTTATTTTTTGTTTACCTTTTATTTTATTTAAGTTTTTTATTCTTAGGTTTACTTAACTTTAAGTTTATTTAGGTTTTTATTTATTTTATTTTCATTTATTTTATTTTATTTTTAAATTTAGGTTTTAGTTTAGGTTTTTATTTTATTTTACTCTTTTATTTTATTTAGTTTTAAGTTTTTTTATTTATTTTATTTTTAGGTTTTATTTAGTTTAGGTTTAAGATTTCAAGGTTTAAGGTTTAGGGTTTAGTGCTTAGCATTTAAGGTTTAGGGTTTAAGGATTTAGGGTTTTAGAGTTTAGGGTTTTGGGTTAGGGTTTAGGATTTAGGGTCTAGAGTTTAGTGTTTAGTGTTTAGGCTTTAAAGTTTAGGGTTTTTAGTGTTTAGTGTTTAGGGTTAAAGGATAGGTTACAGGGTTTAGGGTCAGTTTATAATTTAGTTTAAGGTTTGATTAACTTTAGGGTTTAAGTTTAGTTTAGGGTTTAGGATTCTGGTTAGGGTTTTAGTTTCAGTTATAGTTTCTTTTAACTTAGAGCTTACTTAGTTTAGGGTTTAGGGTTTATGATTTAGGGTTTTTTAGGGTTTAGGGTTTTTTATTTAAGGTTTAGGGTTTAGGGTTTAGGGTTTAGAGTTTTAGGGTTTAAAGTTTAGGGTTTAGGATTTAGGGTTTTGGATTTAGGTTTTTTTGGTTTAGGGTTTAGGGTTTAGGATTTTAGGTTTAGGGTTTAGGGTAAGTTTTATGGTTAGGGTTTTTTATTGTTAATTTTTTAATTTTTAATTTTATTCTTTTAAATTAAAAAACTTAGATTCTTTATTTTATTTTTTAGTTTGGTTTTTTATTTTATAGTTTTATTTTAGTTTATTTTTTTAGGTTTAAGTTTAGGTTTAGATTTATTTTAGTTTAGGTTTATTTTAGTTTATTTTTAGGTTTAAGTTATATTTTTTATTTTTAAGTTTAGGTTTAGGTTTTTATTATATTTTTTTAGGTTTAGGTTTTAGCTTTTCATTTTAGGTTTATTTTAGGTTTTTTTTTTTTTTTTTTTAGGTTTAGGTTTATTTTTAGTTTATTTTATTAAATTTAGGTTAGGTTTAGGTTTAGGTTTAGTTTATTTTAGGTTTTGGTTTAGGTTTTATTTATTTTAGTTTAGGTTTAAGTTTATTTTATTTTTATTATATGTTTAGGTTTTTTTTTAGTTTAGGGTTTAGGTTTTATTTTTTATTTATTTTTAGGCTTTATTTTTTGGTTTATTGTTTAAGTTTAGGTTTTTATTTAGTTTTTATTTTATATTATTTTAGGATTATTTTATTTTTATTTTAAGTTTAGTTTTTATTTTATCTAGGTTTTTTATTTTTTAGTTTAGTTTAGGTTTTTGTTTATTTTATTTTAGTTAAGTTTTTATTTTTTTTCTTTTATTTTAATTTTAGTTTTAGGTTTAGGTTTAGATTTTGGTTTAGGTTTTAGTTTATGTTTTTATTTTATTTTATTCTAGTATTTATTTTGGTTTAAGTTTTTTATTTATTTTATTTTTAGGTTTTATTTAGTTTATGTTTAAATTTTTAGCATTTTATGGTTTAGGGTTTAAGGTTTAGGCTTTAAGGTTTTGAGTTTAAGTTTTAAGGTTTAGGGTTTTTTTTGGGTTTAGGATTTAGGATTTAGGGTTTAGGTTTTAGGGTTTAGGGTTTAAGGATTAGGTTTTAGGTTTAGGGTTCAAGTTTTTGGCTAGGGTTTAGGGTTTTTAGTTTTTTCTTAATAGAGAAAAAATTCAGATTCATGATTTCATCTTTTCGACTTCATCAACCAAGTAACACACCAACTTTTCTAAGACACCAGCGATGACATAGATAAAAAATGAGCACAGATAGAGCAAATTGAAAACCCTAGATAACTAGAATTGTCTCTATTATAAAGGATCCATAAGCAGTGGATCGGATTAGTCGTTCTTTAGTTTCTCTAGTTCCCACCAGAACCACCCTGCACTCTCGAGTAGCGGGATCCCCAATCATATCTCCAATCTCTCCCTCGGCCACCACCATGGCTGTAACCTCCGTCACTTTTCCCACCTTCAAATATAAATAAATTTAACTAAAACCTGAATGTAATCCTAAAAAAAAAAAAATTTTAACTAAAAGCTAAACGTAATCCTAAAAATAAAATAACATGAACTAAAAAAATAAACTAAAATAAAATAAATTAAAACCTAAACCAAACATAAAAAATAAAATAAACCTAAGAATAAAAAGCTAAATAAAGTGAAAAACCAAACCTAAAATAAAAATAAAATAAAAAAAATAAAATAAAATAAAACTAAATAAAACTTAAACCTAAAAAATAAACCTAAAAATAAAATAAAACTTAAACCTAAACTAAAAACCTAAACCTAAAATAAAAATAAAAAATACAAAATAAAATAAACTAAACCTAACTAAACTAAACTAAAATAAATAAAACCTAAACCTAAAATAAACTAAACTTAAACCTAAACCTAAACTAAATAAAATAAAATAAATAAAAAATAAACCTAAACCTAGACTAAAAAATACCTAAAAATAAACCTTAAATAAAAACCTAAAACCTAAACTTAAAAAAATAAAAAAATAAAACCTAAACCTAAAAAATAAGATAAAAATAAACATAAACCAAAACCTAAACCTAAAAAATAAACTAAAATAAATAAACCTAAAAAAAAAATTAAACTAATTAAAAATAAAAATAAACCTAAATGAAAAAAGATAAAATAAATTAAAAATAAACTAAATTAAATAAAAAACACGTTGGTTTGGTTAATTTAAAACCACCACTACAACCCTATGCCCTTAACCCTAAAAGGCGTAAACCCTGCACCTCAAATAACCCTGACTGACCACTCTACCCTACCTAAACTTAAACCACCCCAACCCTGACCCTACCCTACTTTGTAAAACCCACTATAAAGCCTGATCCCTAAATTAATCCTAACCCTAAGCTAACTGAGCTACCCCCAAAATCCTAAACCCAAGATTAAACTCAAAACCTACCCTAAAACCCTCACTAAACCCTGACCCACAACCCAAAACCCTAAGTATAAACCTTGTGCCCTAAACCACTCCTAAACCCTAAACCCTAAATCTTAAACTGACCCTAACCCAAAACCATAAACCTAAACCTAAAGTAACTAAATAAATTAAATAAAAATTTAAACCCTAAAACCTAGTAAACTTAAACCGTAAGAATAGGCAGAATCTTGACGGTAGGAACATCACCCTCAATAATGCTCATTCTAGATCTGGTTGTGGAGGCAAAGGCTAAGGTGGTGGTTATCATAGTGCTGGTGGGTGATCTAGAGGTGTTAGTGGATATGGATGCATTGTTCGGAGCAGTGGTGGTTATGGAGGTAGGAAGAGCGACGGAGGTTACAGCCATGGTGGTGGTGGAGGGAGAGATCGAGGATTTGATGGTGGATCTCGCTACTCGAGTGGCTGGGGTGGTTTTGATCGGGCGAAGAAGAATCAAGAAGAGCGATCGATCTAGTGCTTATGGAACTATGTCTTTATAATGGAGATGGTTCTAGTTATCTAGAGTTTTTTATTTGCTCTATGCTTGCTCATTTTTTATTTATGTCATCGTTTATTTCTTAGAAAACTTGGTGTGTTACTTGGTTGATGAAATCAAAAAGAAGAAATGTTGAATCTCAATTTGTTCTATGTTAAAAAAAAATAAGAACTCTAAACCCTAAATTTAAACTTGAACCCTAAACCCAAACCCTAAACCACCACCCACCCTAAATCCTAAAACCACTAAACCCTAAACCTAAACCACTAAACCTCTCTCTACACCTCCTAAACCTAAACCCTAAACCCTAAACCCCACCCTAAACTCTAAACCCTCAACTAACCCACTCCTTGGACCTAAACCACTAAACCCTAAAACTACAAACTAAAACCAAAATAAAATAAATAAAGAAACCCTAGAAAATAAAATAAAATAAACACCTAAACTAAACCTAAAACCTAAACCTAAAATGAAAATAAAATAATTAAAATAAAATAAAATAAAATAATTAAAACCTAAACTAAACTACAAAATAAAACTTAAATAAAACTAAACCTAAAAAAATAAAATAATAAAATAAAATAAAATAAATCTAAAATAAAATAAAATAAAAACCAAACCTAAAAAAAATACCTAAAATAAACAAAAATAAAACCTAAACTAAAATAAAAAAACATAAACATAAAATAAATATAAAATAAACCTAAACCTAAACTAAATTAAACTAAACAACCTAAAATCTAAACATAAAATAAAATAAACCTAAACCTAAACCCTAAATAAAATAAAATAAACTAAAATAAACCTAAACCTAAACTAAAAATAAAACCTAAAAATAAACCTTCAATAAAAACATAAAACGTAAACCTAAACCTAAAAATAAATAATAATACCAAAACTTAAATAATAAAATAAAAATAAAACTAAACTAAAATGTAAGCCTAAACCTAAATCTAAATCTTTAAGATAAACTAAAATAAAAAACCTAAGCTAAAATAAATAAACTAAACTAAATAAAATTAAAAATAAACCTAAATAAAAATACACTAAATAAAACTAAATGTGGGTTTCCTCAGTTAAAAGAATAAAACAAATAATAAAAAATAATAAGTAAAAGCGTGACTACCCTAAACTTTAAAACTAACCCTAAATCCTGACCACCTACCATGACCTATTCTAAACCCTAAATCACAAAAACAGCCACTGAAACTGACACACTAAGCTAAACTTCCACTTAAACCCTAAATGCTAAACCCTAGGCCTTTAACCCTAAACCCTGACCTGACCCTCCTAAAACAAAATGAAAACTAAACCTAAAATAAAAGTAAAACTTAAACTAAAATAAAATAAAAATAAAACTAAACTAAAAAATAAACATAAACCTAAACCTAAAACTAAAATAAGACTTAAGATAAATCCAAAAATATAAATTAAACTAAATAAATAAAATAAATAAATAAATAAAATAAAATAAATAGGATAAATAAATATATAATACCAAATACCAAATAAACTGAGCCTGTCGGGTTTGCTTGATTTAAAACACTAAACCACGGACCTGACCCTGATCCTGGGCCCTAGGCCAAAGCCCTAGCCAAATCCCTCACTGCACCATGACCTGGCAGTGGGCCATGAACTGTGCCAGGCCAATCCTGGCCCTGACCCCACCCTGGGCCCTGGGCCTTGGGCCCTACTCTGTCTCTACCTCTGACCCTCCACACCACCATAAACTGAGCCCTCAAACCTCCTGACCATCCTCAACCCTACAGCCTAAAACTAAACCCTAAACCCAAAGCCATAACCTCACTAAACCCTAAATCCTGACCTAAAGCATAAAGCATAAATTGTAATACCACAACCCTAAACCACAACCTAAACCCCAAATCCTAAACATAAACCTAAAGTAACTAGATAAATTGAAAAATAAACTTAAACCTAAAACTAATAAAGCCCAAACCATAAGAATGGGTAGAATATTGTCGGTAGGAACATCACGTCAACGGACTAGTCAAGATCTGGCGGTGGAGGCAAGGAGAAGGCACGGCTATCACAGGTGGTGGTGGGGGATGCAGAGGTCTTGGGTGGATCTGAGGAGGTGGTAGTAGTAGTGGTGGTTATGGATGTGGGATCTTGCTACTCGAGAGGCTGGGGTGGTTTTGATGAGGCTGAAGAAACTAAAGCGGTCAATCGATCTACTAATTATTGAACTATTATAGTAGAGATGATTCTAGTTATCTAGGGTTTTTATTTGCTCTATGCATGCTCATTTTGATCTATGTCATCTTGTCTTAGAAAACTTGGTGTGTTACTTGGTTGATGAAATCAAAAAGAAGAAATGTTGGCGATTGTTCTATCTTAAAAAAACCAAAACCCTAAACCATAAATTAAAACTTGAACCCTAAACCCAAAACCTAAACCATAATACTTAAACCTGAAACCTTGAACCATAAAAAGCCTAAACCCTAAACCTTAAAACCTAAACCCTAAACCCTAAAACCCTAAACCCTAAACCCTAAACCTTAAACCAAAAAAAGGCAAAAAAACCAAAAAATCATGGCTCTTTCCTCTCGACTGAGCTCCCTCTCTGGCGATTTTATGTTCCCGTGAAATTCTCTACAGTTTGGCCACATTTCGAGCCACCCCGATTGTGTTCCAGTGCAATTCTCTACTGTTTGGCCGCATTTTAGGCTACCTCGATCATGTTCCCGTGCAAGTCTCTGCGGTTTGGCCGCATTTTGGGCCACCCCGATCGTGATCGCTGTTCTATTGCTTGTTTGTGCTTCTTTTGGTTGCTTATGTGATTCTCACTAGATCGTTCTATGGCAGAGGCTTCACTCTCCACGCAACTAAACTCATCACTCCTGGATGTGCCAGCTTTAACCTCTGACCCTAAAGGTATCCTGGATCCGATTGCATCCGTAAATGCATCTGCTGTCAAGTCCTTTAAGGACGCTCTTTAGTAAGATCCCTAACTCTAATGCCTCGATTAACTTAATTTCAACCTCTTTCCGTGGATTGCCGGCTGTCATGTGTTCTGACCAGGATGTGGAGAAATTAGCTAAGCCTTTTGAATTCTCTTTGGTTGGTAAATTCTCTTTATGTCGCCCCACCCTAGTAATATCCGATCTTTCTTCCTTAGCTTAAAGCTTTCGGGAGTCTTCACTATTGGGCTGATTGATCCTTGACATATCCTCATTCAATTATCAAATGATTTAGATTATTCTCGTGTCTTTTCGTCGCTCTATTTTGTGTATAATTATCAAATGTGGCTCTTGAAATGGTCACCCGATGTCAAAGAAGAATCCCCTATTGTTCCTTTATGGCTTGCCTTCCCCAACATGAGAATTCACTATGTTACTCATCAAGTTTTGTTTGCGGTTGGGGCTCTATTTGGTAGACCCCTTCAAATTGATCAAGCCACTATCGCTAGATCTCGGCCATCTGTTGCATGCATCTTGGTTGAGATTGACATTACCAAAAAATACCCCAAAGAAGTTTGGATTGGTTCAAAAAAATTTGGATATAACCAGAAAGTTGAATTTAAAATTTCCTATCTTTTGCTCTTACTGTAAGATCCATGGCCATGATCACTCTGAATGCTTTGTGTTACACCCTAACCTTAAAAAGAATATATCACAGGACACTAATACCTCTCTTGGGCGGGAAAACCAATAAGTTAGCTTATGTGCCTAAAACTCATAATGGAATTCATCCTCCTCATCACCCCTTTATTACCTACGATTTGTCTAATGAAAAACATTCTGAGCTTGGTATAAATACTACTATTGAGGTGTGTGCTGAAACTAATGATAACTTACCTAGCACTACTCTTACTTGCAATAATTTGATTTTCATGACAAACCTTTGCTTCATTTGAATCTTAATGACAATTTGAATGGAAATCTTATATTGGATCAAAATAATGTTGATCCTTCGGTGTCAGACAAAAATCTGAATATGCATCATGGAAATAAAAATGTTATTTGTATTATTAATGGTGCAAGAACCTCCCCTTCTACTTCTCTATAGAGTGATACTCAGGCTATCCAAATTTCTAATTCTAACTCGATACCTGATGAAGGAGAAATCACCACTACTAAAACATTGGATCGCTCCTATTCGGATGCAAAAATCAATCCCTTTCGATGGAGATACTTTGGATTCTGATAGACCTTTCCAAATTGTTATTAAAAAAAATCTTATAAAGCCAAAATGACTATTAATAACTTCACTAGAACCACACGTTCTTCTCTTACACCTCACAAATAATTATGTCCTCCTCTCTTCCTTTTTACATTTTCTTTTTTTATCTTTTCCTTTTTGGACTTTTTATTATGATAAATTTTCTTATTTGGAATATTCGGGGTTGTGGGACACTCCCTATCCGCAACCATGTTAGGAGCCTCTGTCGCGCTCATAACATCAAACTACTTGTTATTATTGAGCCTTTCATTAACTCTTCCAAAATTGCCCATGTTGCTAGATCGCTTGGATTTCAAAATTTCTTTTTCAATCTTAATAATAAAATTTGGTGTTTTGGATAATCACCATTTCCATCATTGATGATCTTGATCAATTGGTTAATGTCAAAATCTCTTTAGGTGAGTTTTAGCTTTTGGTTCCTTTATCTATGCTTCTTGTAATAGGCGGTAAGAACATCCTTTGGAATCATTTAAGAACCTTTGCCTCTCGTTAACCTTCGGTTGGTTGGGGTGATTTCAACACTATCATTGCTTCTTTAGAAAGGAGGGAGGATGTTCTCCTAACCTCCATTCCATGGAAGACTTCTCTAATATGATCTAGATTGTCGATTGACATTAGTTTTTCAGGGTTTGATTACACGTGGCACAACTCTAGACTTTGGCAGCATCTTGACAAGACCCTCTTTAACTCTCTTTGGATCAATCAATGGCCTCTTACTTCTGTGAAACATTTGAGCAGAACTTTGTCTGATCATGCTCCTCTTTTGATCTCTATCAAAACTCCCCCCCCCTAACCCTTCTACTCCCTCACCTTTTTGTTTCCAAAATATGTGGACCCAACATGGCGACTTCATTAATGTTGTTTTCACTAATTGGATGGCTCTTGTTCACTCAGATAATTCTGTTAAAGGCATGACTTGGCTTTGGCTTAAGCTCAAGAGGCTTAAAGAAAACCTCAATTGGTGGAACAAGCATATTTTTAAAAATCTTTTTACCAATCTTAAAGCTATGGAATAAGTGGTTTGTTCCCTTGAAGAGGCTATCTTAACTGACCCCAGTAAGCTTGATGAGTTGAGCATTGCAAAAGATAGTTTGATTAATTACCAAAATATGGAGGAAACCTATTGGCATCAAAAAGCCGTTAGCAAGCATATTGCTGATGGCGACATAAACACTAGGTACTTCCATGCTATTTGCAATAAACGGAATGCTCTAAACTTGATTAAGAAAATTAAGAACCCTAATGATGGCTGATAACTGATAATAATGAAATTAAGGAATCTGTCATTCATCACTTTCAAAATTTATTAAATTCTAATCCTTCGTTAGATATGCCCTCCAACACCCATCTAATCTCTTCTATGATTAGCAATGAGGATAACCATTTGCTCACTATCGTCCCTCGAGCGGAGATTTAATAGTACTCTCAATAGCATGAACGATTACATTTGTTGTACGATGGTTTTGACTCATTTCTTTTAGCATTGTTGGCCTTTTATTAAATCGATCTTGTTAATGTTGTTATTGATTTCTTTGATGGCGACTCTATTCGGATATTTTTCAAGTACTATTGTCCTTATTCCCAAAACCATCAATCCACGAATCTTGGGGCGATTTTAGACCTATTAGTCTTTGTACCTTTTTCCAAAACTCATTGCTAAATTAATTAATAATAGGATTAGCCCCAATAAAATCATCTCCCCAACCAAAGCTGGTTTCATTAAAAATAGAGCCATAGCGATAATATTCTTCTCTCAAAGGTTCATGACATTGATGTTTCTTCTAGAGGAGGTAATATTCTTTTCAAATTGGACATCTCTAAAGCCTTTGACAACCTCTCATGAGATTTCGTATTTCAAATCTTACATTTGTTTGGTTTCTCTGATAATTTTATTCGGCTTATAAAAAGTTGTATCACTAACATCTGGTTTTCTGTCATCTTAAATGGTGAG
Organism: Cymbidium sinense; assembly: GCA_021442155.1. NCBI lineage: Eukaryota > Viridiplantae > Streptophyta > Magnoliopsida > Asparagales > Orchidaceae > Cymbidium > Cymbidium sinense. The sequence goes on along the minus strand of JAKCPB010000541.1, from coordinate 44,035 downwards.
TCCCTTGGTTTCTTTTCTTCAAGCCATGGTTTGAGTCAAGGTGACCCTCTTTCTCCTTCTCTTTTTATCATTGCTGTTGAATATCTTTCGAGAAGCCTCAATGATCTTTTCATTAAAAAAACTGTGGTTTTAAAACTCATGGTGGTTTCCTGTTTCTCATCTTAGCTTTGCTGATGATTTTATAATCTTCTGCAATGCCTCCCTTCAACATGTTAAAACTATTAAGAATCTCTTAAATAATTTTGGCAAAATTAGTGGTCTCTTCTTTAATGAAAAAATGCTACTTTATTCCAACAGCTAAGATTCCTACCAATAGACTAAATCAAATCTCTAGAATTACTAATTTTAAGCAAAGTCAACTTCCCATTAATTATCTCGGGGCTCCGCTTTTTAAAGGCCAGAAAAGATCTCATCTTTTTGATAACCTTATTCAAAATATTTCTAATAAAATTTCAATTTGGAAATTTCATTTACTCTCTTTTGGTGGTAGGCTAACCTTGATTAAGAGCACTCTTAATTCCATGCCTTTATATCTCATCCAAACCATTGTCTTGACCATTTTAGCATCAGCGAATTGGCGTCTCTAAATAAATTTTTCTGGGGCTCCAATACCTCTTCTAAAAATGCACTAGACCTCTTGGTTTAAAAGTTGTGGCACTTTTTTGAAGGTGGTCTTGGTTGTAAATCCATAAAAGAAGCTATCAATGCCTTCTCCTATAAACTATGGTGGAATTTTAGGAGTAATCATAGTCTTTGGGCTAATTTCATGACTGCTAAATATTGCCAGGGTAAGCACCCCCTCATTTGTCCCTTTAAGCCGGGTGACTCTCCTGTGTGGAAAAGACTTTGTTCTATCAAATGGGATGCAGAATCCCTAATTTTTTGGGGCATTAACTCTGGCACCTTTTTTTTTGGCAAGATAACTGGAGTGGGGTGGATCCATTGATGACTTACTCTCCACCCATTCCACTTCTGCTATTAGAGTAAACTCTTTCTGGCATAACAATAAGTGGAACAATAGTAAGCTTGCTAATTTTATCCATTTTACTTTTTTTTGAATATGGTTACTACTATTCCTATCCTCCAAGATCAGATTCTCTTTAAGCTCTCTCATAATGGTGATTTCAACTTCAAAAATGTGTGGCTCCACATTAAAGATACTCATGATTCCTCCTATGTATTCTCCAAACTTTGGAATAATAATATCCCTATTTCTTATTCTATTCTTACTTGGCATATTCTGAAAAATTTTATCCCTGTTGATTCCTTGTTGTGGGGTAAAGGGTTCCATTTACCCTCTAAATGTTAATGTTGTTTCCATATTGAGAATGTTAATCATGTTTTTGTTAATGGGGTCATTGCTTCTAAACTTTGGATTTGGTATGATGATCTTTTTAACACTGTTAATTTCAATGGCTCTCTTACTTTATATCAACTTCTTGAAATCTATTTTGATAATACTATTAAAGGTCACATTAAAGTTATCATTGCTCACTCTTATCGGTTCATATGGATGGACCGTAATGATGCAAAACATCGTGGGATCCCTATGAACCATGTGAGGATTATTGCTAGAACTAAAAACAAAATTCGTGACTTGTTTAAAGCCAATCTCATTCATTATAGACAATTCAAAGGCTATAAATTTGTGGCCAATAAACTGGGCATTAACCTACCGGATCAACCTTACTGTCGAAATGATAAGATTGTCTATTGGAAAAAACCTCTTGACCATATTATTAAAATCAATACTGATGGCTCTATCTTCATAATGGCTCTGGTTGTGGTGGCATTTTCAGGAACTCTAAGGGTATAGTACTATGTGCTTTTTCTTATCCCTTATTTCCTGCACTGTCCCATTTTTTGAGCTTATGGCAGTCTTCAAAGCTCTTGAGATTTGCCTCCAAAATGGTTGGCTCAATATTTGGATTGAGGTGGATCTTTGTTCTCGATTGATCTTTTGACTTCCACCAAGATGAGCGGCATTGAATTGTACCTCCTCAAGCAAACTAGAGCTCTTCTTTCCCAAGAATTTTAACATCACTCATGTTTGGCTTGAAGGAAATGCTTGTCTTTGCCAATCAGGTGCTAGATCCGATGGTATCATCTTCTTTGATCAACTCACCTTACCCAAACACTTGCGTTGGTTAACTTGGACAATTTTGGGTTTCCTTATCTCAGAACTTAATCTAACCTTTTGATTTATACTGTCCATTCATCTTAAATCTATATGCTTCTTTATTTTTTGGCTTTCTATTACTTTTTGTGACTTTTGTGGATGCTTCACACGGATACTACTTGTTGTCTTGATCTTTGTGTCATGATTTGGTGTTTTAAGAGCTTCTCCTTCATTTGGAGGCTCCTTGCTTTTAGCATTTACCGATAAAGGGCTCGGTTGTTCTATGTGCATCTGGATACTCGCATTGGAATTATGTTGAGTTATGTGTATTATTGGTTTTATAACACCAATCCTATTTGGGATTTTAATACCAATCTTTGCATTCTAATCTAGGGGCTTAATCATTCTTTGGATGGAGATATTTATTTTGATGGGTTTAGCTACTGCCATTCTTACTGCTCTGCTTGAATTTAATCAATGGTTTATCTTATATGCATAATTGGGTTATTGGCCAACTCGGTTATTCTTGTCATTATCCTTGGTAGAATTGGATTAATGTGACTAGCAATCTTGATCTTTTACTCACGAATGTCTCTTCTTGGATTGGCTTGTGGTGGGGTGTTCATTACTATCCCTCCCATCTGCTACCTTCTCCTCATTCCTACTATTTTTAGCGTAGACAGTTGGGGTTTTGCTGACTTTCTTGCTACTTGCAGCTTAATTATTTTTACCCAAAGTAGCACAGCTGTTGAGCATCAATTGGTTGCAACCTTCCTTATTGCTATTATTTGGCTGTTTGTGATATCCCATGTCTACTCTAATATCTCTTTGCAGGAATGGAATTGTGTTATTCCTTTCAATGCTAGTCATTGGCTTTTTGGGTCCTCTTTACAAATTGCTGTCTTTGTAATTTATGGTTGTTTTTTTTATTCTCGATTTTCCAACTGCTTGTGTTATTATCAGCTGGGTTGTTTTTGATCACACATCTGTTCTGTTTATCTGGTTCGTTTCCCATAGTGGAATTCTTCTTTTTTATTATGGGATCCATTTTATGTCTTGTCTACTCTTAATGGCTTATCCTATGGTCAACTTGTTGATATCTTCTTTCTTAGTTGTTGGTCGATATGGCCCCAGCTCTTGTCAATCTTGCTATTCTTCTGTTTCCCATGCTGAGGTTTGGAGTTACTTAATGGATTATCATCGAGGTTGTGGGTATTCATTTACTCTAGTGGGAATTACTTGAACTCATACATTTTCTACTTTATATCCTTTTTCTTAAAATTTGCTTTTCCTAATGGGGTAATAACTGTAACAATGTCCCCATCGTTGGTTTTTGGAATTCTATGTTCCTTGCCCAGCAGGTTTTCTTTGTTTTTCTTTTTGTCTTTGCTGCTAACATCTGGGATGTTGTTGGTCTTCCCTGTTGTTGTTTTCCCTCTCTATGCTATGATGGGAACATGCAAATCTTGAAGATCATTCTTCTGTTCTGCTTGAAATTAATCAATGGTTTATCTTATATGCATAATTGGATTTTTGGCCAACCTCTGGTTATTCTTGTCATTATCCTTGGCGTGGATTAATGTGACTAAGCATCCTGCTCTTGTTTTGCTTGAATGTCTCTTCTTGGATTGGCTTATGGTGGGGAGCTATTCATTATCTATCCCTCCCTATCTTTATATATGATTTTGGGTGGACTCTTGGCCAGCTTGTTGGTATTAACTGCCTTGGATGTTGGCTGAACTGGATTAATACTCTTCCTACTGTCTCTTGGGTTTTGGTTTATTTTGTTCAGCAAGTCTCTATTGAAGTTTTTGATTGCTTGGTGGATTTTGCTTTGAACCCCCTTATTGGTTTATTATATGCATACCATCTGAATTCATTGGTCTATCTTATCTGCTGCTGTTTTCTCCATCTTCTTTCAGTTAAACTTGTATCTATTGCACTATTTATATTGCATTGGTGGCTTTTTGGTAAGCTAGCTAGTTTTTGTTGTCTTGGTTATTTCTTGTCTTGGAGATTTTCTATCTTGGTTTTTCAGGACTCCTATGTTGGCTCCATCTTTTTTGGTTGTAGGACTTCTGGGTCCTATGTTCAGCAAGCTATTTCTGACATTGTTGTTCTGATGGTGATAGTTTTTGGTGATTGCTATTTGGGTTGCTACCTTCCAGATACCTATTTTTATGCTCTATTTATTTGGTTATTAACTATTGCCATGTCTACTCTGATTAAGAGGTTTTATGGCCAACTTGCTGTCCCTTCCTATCTTGGATGTTCTTTGTCTTAGCTATTCTTTGTCTTGGCTAGTTTTGCCTTGGTTCTCTGCTGTGTTACTTTTTCTGGATTCTAATGTTGTTACTCATTTGAATCCACTTGTTGATTTTTCTTCTTGTGGGTTCCAATGTTGCATTAGCTATTTTGCTATTGGGGTTGGCTTTCTGAATGCCCGTGTTGTTTATGCTGTTGTGCATCTCCTAATTATTATGATCTGCATTACCTACTGTTATCTCTTTTCCCATCTCAGTTCGGATAGGTTTGTGCAGTCGTATGCACTATCTATTCTGAATGGGTGGTATTATGGACAGTTGCTGCCATTTGCTGTCTTGCTCTCTTGGTTGTTTGCTGATATGGATTATCCGATTCTTGGTCCTAAATGTTGCTATTGGAACTGTAGCTCTAACTTCCTTTACTTGGTGCTATTTTTGGTTGGTTGTAGTCTATTTCCTGTGTTGGGCTATGCTGCCTTCCTTTACAATTGCTTTTCCCCAATTACTGATATGGATATTAATAAGGGGTTATTTCCTGGCCTGAAAGATTCATATATATATCATTTGTTTGGGATGGTGTTAATTATAGGCTCATTGACTTGATTAGCAGGATTTCAGCAAGTTGTCTCCTCTGCTATTTTCTTGTGGAGGGATTATATGCTAGTTTTTTTCTTTTCTTGGATATGCCTTTTCATGAGGTTCTAGCAAAGATGACTCATTCTCTTATGTTTATGTATTCTCATGTCAGGGTGACTATATTGATGATACTTTTCTTGAATGGGACACCTTATCCTTACTCTTTTTCCTCTCTCTATGATTTTTTGTTTAGGTAATAGCTCATAAGCTCCGGTATATCTCTCCAGTTTTGGCTCCTCCACTTGGTTTTGTAGTTGGTAACTCTTTGAGTTTGGATGCTCATATTTGCTGCTCATTGGTATTATCATAATTCCTTACATCCTCATGTTGTTCATTTCCTTCATTCTAGACTTGTTCTCTCTCTTATTATAATTTTGCAAATTCTTTCTCTTTGTTTATTCCATGCTCATTCTCCATCCTCGAGCATTGGCCCTAATCTTCCTTTGGCTTATTATGTTAATCAACTTGTATCTTTTATTGCTTTAATGTCTTCTTTTGCTTTTGGATGTACTTAGATAGGGGATTTACTCCTTAGGCTGATTGTAGCTCTTTGAGCAGTAGTTCTAGAGTTTATCCCCTTTAAGGACTTTATAACCCTCTTTTTGTGGTAATAAAATACCCCTACATGGGGTTTCCCTAAGAAAAAAAACCCTAAACCTTATACCCTAAAACCTAAATCCTAAACCCTAAACCCTAATCCCTAAGAATGGGCATAACCTTGAACTATTTAGAGTTAGGTTTAAGGTCTAAGGTTCATGATTTAGTTTGGGGTTTAGGGATTTTGATTTTTTTTTTAAACATAGAACAAATTCAGATTCAACATTTCTTCATTTTGATTTCATCAACCAAGTAACACACCAAGTTTTCTAAGACACAAGCGATGATAAAGATAAAAATTGAGCATGCGAAGAGCAAATCAAAATTCCTAGATTACTATAACTGTCTCTATAGTAAAGGCATAGTTCCATAAGCAGTAGATCGGATCGGCCGTTCTTCAATTTCTCCAGTTCCCATCAGGACCACCTTGGCCTGTCGACTAGTAGGATCCACCATCATATCCCTGATCTCTCCCTCCACCACCAGAATATTGTAACCTCTGATGCTCCTCCCTCCTCCATAACCACCATTGCTCCATCCACGACCTCCATATCCACCTGCACGTCTAGATCCCCCTCCACCACTGCGATAACCGCCGCATCTACCTCCGCCTCAACTCCCAGATCTAAATTGAGCCTGGTTGATGGTGATGTTCCTACCGTTAAGGTTACGCCCATTCTTAGGGTATAGGTTTAGGTTTAGGTTTATTAGGTTTTAGGGTCTAAGTTTATTTGTAAATTTATTTTGTTACTTTAGATTTAGGTTTAGGGTTTGGGGTTTAGTGTTTAGGGTTTAGGGTTAGGGTTTAGCATTTAGGGTTTAGGGTGTAGGGTTTAGGGTTTAGGGTTTAGGGTTTTAAGGTTTATGCTTTTAGGGTTTAGGGTTTAGGATTAGGGTTTATGGTTTAGGTTTTAGGATTTAGGGTTTAGGGTTTTAGAGTTTATGCTTTTAGGGCTTAGGGTTTAGTGTTTTTTAAGGTTTAGGGTTTAGGGTTTAGAGTTTAGGTTTATTTTTTATTTTATTTAGTTACTTTAGGTTTAGGGTTTCATGTTTAGGGTTTAGGGTTATGATTTAGGGTTTAGGGTTTAGGATTTAGGGTTTTAGGGTTTATGCCTTAAGGGTTTAGGGTTTAGTGTTTATTTAAGCTTTTTTAGGGTTTAGTGTTTAGGGTTCAAAGTTGTAGGTTTAGCATTTAGGGTTTAGGATTTAGGGTTTATAGTTTTTTATTTATTTTAGTTAATATTATTTTTTTTTATTTTGACCTAATCTTTAATTTTATTTAGTTTAGTTTATTTACTTTAAGTTTTCTATTTCAGTTTAGGTTTTTTAGTTTAGTTTATTTTTTAAGTTTATGTTAAGGTTTAGGTTTAATATTTAGTTGAGTTTTATTTTTATTTTATTTTTTAGGATTAGGTTTTATTTTTTTATTTTTAGGTTTAGGTTTAGGTTTTTATTTTATTTTTTTGATTTAGGTTTTAGGTTTTCATTTTAGTTTTATTTTTAGGTTTTATTTTTTAGTTTAGATTTAGGATTATTTTTAATTTATTTTATTTTATTTCATTTAGATTTATGTTTAGGTTTAGTTTATTTTAGGATTAGGTTTTGTTTTTATTTCTTATAGTTTAGTTTATTTTAGTTTAGGTTAAGGTTTATTTTATTTTGTTTATTTTATTTTATATTTTAGGTTTAGGTTTTTTTTAGTTTAGGGTTTAGGGTTTTGGGGTTTATGCTGTTAGGGCTTAGGGTTTAGGGTTTAGGACTAGGGTTTAGGGTTTAGGGTTTAAGGTTTAGGTTTTCTTAGTGTTTAGGGTTTGAGGTTTAGGGTTTAGGTTTAAGGTCTATGGTTCAGGTTTTAGTTTAGGGTTTAGGGTTTTTAGTTTTTTTTAACACATAACAAATTCAGATTCAATATTTCTTCTTTTCAATTTCATAAACCAAGTAACTCACCAAGTTCTCTAAGAGACTAGCGATGGCAAAGATAAAAAATGAGCATGCACAGAGTAAATAAAAAACCCCAGATAAAGAAGAACTATCTCTACTATAAAGATAGTTTCGTAGGTAGCAAATCGGATTGGCCGTTATTCAGTTACTCCAATTCCCATCAAAACCACCCCAGCCTCTCGAGTAGTAGGATCCATCGTCATATCCCTGATCTCTCCCTCCACCACCACCATAGTTGTAACCTCCGATGCTCCTCCCTCCTCTATGAGCACCACTGCTCCATCCACCACCTCCATATCCGCTAGCACATCTAGATCCCCCTCCACCGCTGCGATAACCACCGTGTCTGCCTCCTTTGGCTCAACCTCCAGATCTAAACTGAGCCTGGTTGATGGTGATGTTCCTGTCGTCAAGGCTATGTCCATTCTTAGGGTTTAGGTTTAGGTTTAAGTTTAGTAGGTTTTAGGGTCTAGGTTGATTTTTTAAAATATTTTGTTTCTTTAGATTTAGGTTTAGGGTTTGGGGTTTAGTGTTTAGGGTTTAGGGTTAGGGTTTAGGGTTTAGGGTTTAGGGTTTAGGGTTAGGGTGTAGGGTTTAAAGTTTAGGGTTTAGGGTTTAGGGTTTTAGGGTTTATGCTTTTAGGATTTAGGGTTTTAGGTTTTTTTTTTACTTTAGGCTTTAGGTTTTGTTTCTTATTTATTTTTTAAGTTTTATTTTTGTAGTTTATTTTTTAGGTTTAGGTTTCTATTTAGTTTTAATTTTATTTTATTATAGTTTTATTTTTTATTTTTTGTTTAGTTTTATTTTATTTAAGTTTTTTATTCTTAGGTTTACTTAACTTTTAAGTTTATTTAGGTTTTTATTTATTTTATTTTTAGTTTATTTTATTTTATTTTTAAGTTTAGGTTTTAGTTTAGGTTTTTATTTTATTTTATTCTTTTATTTTATTTAGTTTTAGGTTTTTTTATTTATTTTATTTTTAGGTTTTATTTAGTTTAGGTTTAGGATTTCAAGGTTTAAGGTCTAGGGTTTAGTGTTTAGCATTTAGGCTTTAGGTTGGGTTTAGGGTTTAGGTTTTAGGTTAGGGTTTAGGTTTAGGGTTTAGGTTTAGGGTTTAGTGTTTAGTGTTTAGGCTTTAAAGTTTAGGGTTTTAGTGTTTAGTGTTTAGGTTTAGGTTAGCAAGGTTTAGGGTCAATTATAATTTAAGTTTAAGTTCTGGTTAGTTTAGGGTTTAAGGTTGGCTTAGGTTTAGTTTATAGTTTAATTCTGTTTAGAGGATTAAAAGGTTTATGATTGATTTAGGTTGGTTTAGGGTTTTAAGATTTAGGAGTTTTAGGTTTAGGGTTTAGGTTTAGGGTTTTAGGGTTTAGGATTTTGGTTTAGGGTTTAGGATTTTGGTTTAGGGTTAGTTTTAGGGTTTAGGGGTATTAGGGTTTTATTGTTAATTTTTATTTCTTTAAATTAAAAAAGTAGGTTTAGGTTTATTTAGTTTATTTTTCTTTAATTTAATTTATTTTGATTTAGCTTTATTTTATTTTTTAGTTTGGTTTTATTTTAGCATAGTTTTATTTTAGTTTATTTTTTAGGTTTAAGTTTAGGTTTAGATTTATTTTTTAGTTTAGGTTTATTTTTAGTTTATTTTTTAGGTTTAAGTTATATTTTTTATTTTTAAGTTTAGGTTTAGGTTTTTATTATATTTTTTTAGGTTTAGGTTTTAGCTTTTCATTTTAGGTTTATTTTTAGGTTTTATTTTTTTGTTTAGGTTTAGGTTTATTTTTAGTTTATTTTATTATATTTAGTTTAGGTTTAGGTTTAGGTTTAGTTTTATTTAGGTTTTGGTTTAGGTTTTATTTATTTTAGTTTAGTTTATTTTAGCTTAGCTTTAGGTTTATTTTATTTTTATTATATGTTTAGGTTTTTTTAAATTTTGTTTAGGGTTTAGGTTTTATTTTTATTTATTTTAGGTTTATTTTTTGGTTTATTGTTTAAGTTTAGGTTTTATTTAGTTTTATTTTATATTATTTTAGGATTATTTTATTTTATTTTAAGTTTAGTTTTATTTTATTTAGGTTTTATTTTTTAGTTTAGTTTAGATTTTTTATTTATTTTATTTTAGTTAGGTTTTTTTTTCTTTTATTTTCATTTTAGTTTTAGGTTTAGGTTTAGGTTTTGGTTTTGGTTTAAGTTTATGTTTTTATTTTATTTTATTTTAATATTTATTTTGGTTTAAGTTTTTGATTTATTTTATTTTTAGGTTTTATTTAGTTTATGTTTATGTTTTTAGCATTTTATGGTTTAGGGTTTAAGGTTTAGGCTTTATGGTTTTTAGTTTAAGTTTTAGGGTTTAGGGTTTTTTTTGGGTTTAGGGTTTAGGATTTAGGGTTTAGGGTTTAGGTTTTAGGGTTTAGGGTTCAGGTTTTTGTTTAGGGTTTAGGATTTTTAGTTTTTTAATAGAGAACAAATTGATTCATGATTTCATCTTTTGACTTCATCAACCAGTAACACCAACTTTTCTAAGACACCGGTGACATAGATAAAAAATAAAGCAGTCTGACATTAAACCCTAGATAACTAGAATTGCTCGATTAAGACTTAGATCGTAGCTATCTATAGTGGTTCTTTAGTTTCTCTAGTTCCCACAACTGTCGGTGGCGGGATCCCCAATCATATCTCCAATCTCTCCCTCGGCCACCACCATGGTTGTAACCTCCGTCACTTTTCCCGCCTCCAAACATAAAAAATTTTAACTAAAAGCTAAACGTAATCCTAAAAATAAAATAAAATTTTAACTAAAAGCTAAACGTAATCCTAAAAATAAAACAAAATGAACTAAAAAAATAAACTAAAATAAAATAAATAAAAACCTAAACCAAACATAAAAAATAAAATAAGCCTAAGAATAAAAATCTAAATAAAGTAAAATAAACCTAAAATAAAAATAAAATAAACCAAAAAATAAATAAAATAAAAACTAAATAAAACTTAAAAAATAAACCTAAAATAAAATAAAACTAAAACTAAACCTAAAATAAAAAATAAAATAAACAAAATAAAATAAACTAAACTAAACTAAACTAAAATAAATAAAACCTATCTAAAATAAACTAAACCTAAAGCTAAACTAAATAAATAAAATAAACTAAAATAAACCTAAACCTAAAATAAACCTAAAATAAACCCAAATAAAACCTAGCTAAACCTAAGATAAATAAAACTAAACTACTAAAAATAAAATAAAACCTAAACCTAAAAATAAAATAAAATAAACATAAACCAACACCTAAAAAATAAACTAAAATAAATAAACCTAAAATAAATAAACTAAACTAATTAAAATAAAATAAACCTAAATGAAAGATAAAATAAATAAAAATAAATAAATAAATTAAATTGACTTATTGGTTTGGTTAATTTTAAAAAAATACACTAAACCCTCTCCAACATAATGAGGCTGTACCCTGCCCTACTAACCTCCCTACCTACTCAAACCTCCTGACCCCAATAACTTTAACTTACCATACTGAGCCACTAAATTAACCTACTACCCTAAATCTCCCAATCCTACCTGATTAAACTCTAAACCCTAGGCCTAAACTAAACCTTAAACCATAAAACCCTAAGCCTAAAACCCAAAACCCAAAACCCAAAAAACCCAAAAACCTAAAATTATAAACCTAAACCCAAACTAAACTATAAACCATAAACTAAATCTTAACCCTAACCCTAAACCCAAAACCATAAACCTAAACCTAAGTAACTAAATAAATTAAATAATAAATTTAAACCCTAAAACCTAAAAAACCTAAATAGAATGGGGGAATCTTGGCCGGTGGGAACATCACCCTCATAATGCTCATTCTAGATCTGGATTGTGGAGGCAAAGGCTAAGGTGGCGGTTATCATAGTGCTGGTGGGTGATCTAGAGGTGCTAGTGGATATGGATGTATTTGTCAGAGCAGTGGTGGTTATGGAGGTGGGAAGAGCGATGGAGGTTACAACCATGGTGGTGGTGGAGGGAGAGATCAAGGATTTGATGGTGGATCTCATCAGTGGCTAGTGGTTTTGATGGGCGGAATCGAAGAATGCCGTCGATCTGTTTATGGAACTATGTCTTTACAATAGAGATGATTCTAGTTATCTAGGGTTTTTTATTTGCTCTATGCTTTCTCATTTTTTATTTATGTCGTTGTTTGTTTCTTAGAAAAGTTGGTGTGTTACTTGGTTGATGAAATCGAAAAGAAGAAATGTTGAATCTGAATTTGTTTTATATTAAAAAAAACCAAAAACCCTAAACCCTAAATTTAAACGACCCTAAACCCAAACTAAACCTAAACCCCACCCTAAACTAAACCCTAAACACAAACCCTCTCTGCCCTAAACCCTAAACCCTAAACTCTAAACTTAAACCAACTCCCTAAACCTAAACCCTCACTAACCACTCTTACCCTACTCCACCCTACTAAAAAAACCAAAATACTTAAAATAAATAAATAAACCTAAACTAAAAAATAAAATAAAAAAATAAAATAAACACCTAAACTAAAACCTAAACCTAAAATGAAATAAAATAAAAATAAAATAAAATAAAATAAAATGGTTAATACTAAACTAAACTAAAATAAAATGTAAATAAAAAACTAAACCTAAAATAAAAAATAAATAAACCAAAAATAAAATAAAATAAACCTAAAATTAAATAAAATAAAACTAAATAAAACCTAAACCTAAAATAAACCTAAAATAAACAAAATAAAACTTAAAACTAAACTAAAACATAAACATAAAATAAATATAAAATAAACCTAAACTTAAACTAAATTAAAACTAAAACAACCCAAATCTAAACCTAAAATAAACTAAACCTAAACCTAAACCTACACTAAATAAAATAAATAAACTAAAATAAACCTAAACCTAAACTAAAATAAAACCAAAATAAACCTTCAATAAACATAAAGCGTAAACCTAAACCTAAAATAAATAATAATACCTAAACTTAAATAATAAAATAAAATAAAACTAAACTAAACGTAAACCTAAACCTAAATCTAAATCTAAAGATAAACCAAAATAAAAACCTAAGCTAAAATAAATAAACTAAAATACATAAAAAATAAATAAACTAATAAAAATAAATAAAATTAAACCTATGGGTTTCTTAATAAAAGAATAAAAAACAAAATAATAAAATAATAAGAAAAACTGACCCTAAACCCTAAAATTTAAACCTAACCCTAAACCCACCACTGACCCCACACCATTCTACCCTAATCCAATGCCACTAAATCTTAAATCCTCCCTAAACCCACTGCCCCCTAACATTAAAGCCTGAGTGACCCTAAACCTTTAACCTAAACCCAGCCATGACAACTCTAAACCTAAAAAATAAAATGAATAATAAACCTAAAACAAAAATAAAAAAACTTAAACTTAAAATAAATAAAAAATAAAACTAAACTAAAAAAATACATAAACCTAAACCTAAACTAAAATAAACTAAAATCTGAACTTAAACTAAAATAAATAATAAATAAATAAACTAAACTAAATAAAAAAATAAACCTAAAATAAAATAAAATAAAATTAAGATAAATGAATATATGAATAAACTAAATAAACCTAAACCTGGGTTTGCTTAATTTAAAAAAAACACTACAACCTGCTGACCCTAAATCACAAACTGACCCTAAAACTGGGCAGTGATCCTAAAACTGCACCCTAACTGACATACTATAACCTACCTGTACCAGATCCTTCCCTACACCCTAAACCACCCTCACTCTCTAAACCTAAACCTACCCTCTAAACTAAACCACCTAACCAAACTTATCTTTGACCCTAAATCCTCCACCCAAACCCTAAACCCTAAACTCTACACTCCCTAAAACCTCCAAGCCATAACCTTAAACACTAAACCCTAAACCCTAAACTAGCATAAAGCATAAATAATAGTAAACCCTAAACCAACCCTAAACCCCAAATCCTAAACATAAACTTAAAGTAACTAGATAAATTGAAAAATAAACTAAAACCCTAAAACCTAATAAACCTAAACCATAAGAATGGGTAGAATCTTCACGGTTGGAACATCACCGTCAACCAGACTTAGTCAAGATCTGGCAGTGGAGGCAAAGGCGAAGGCACCAGCTATCACAGTGGTGGTGGGGGATCTGGAGGTGCTGGTGGATACAGAGGTGGTGGTCGGAGTAGTGGTGGTTATGGATGTGGGAGGAGCGATAGAGGTTACAACCATGATGGTGGCAGAGGGAGAGCTTGAGGATATGATGATGGATCTTGCTACTCGAGAGGCCGAGGTGGTTTTGATGGGAACTGAAGAAACTAAAGAATGGTCGATCTGATCTACTACTTATTGAATTTTGTCATTATAGTAGAGATGATTCTAGTTATTTAGGGTTTTTAATTTGCTCTATGCAAGCTCATTTTTGATCTATGTCATCGCTTGTGTCTTAGAAAACTTGGTGTGTTACTTGGTTGATGAAATCAAAAAGAAGAAATGTTGAAATTGATTTTGTTCTATCTTTAGAAAAAACAAAAATCTTAAACCATAAATTAAAACTTGAACCCTAAACCTAAAACCTAAACCATAATACTTAAACCTGAAACCCTGAACCCTAAAAAGCCTAAACCCTAAACCTTAAACCCTAAACCCTAAACCCTAAAACCCTAAATCATAAATCCTAAACTATAAACCCTAAAACCTAAAACCTAAATCCTAAACCCTAAACCCTAATCCCTAAGAATGGGCATAACCTTGAACTATTTAGGGTTTAGGTTTAAGGTCTAAGGTTCATAATTTAGTTTAGGGTTTACGGATTTTGATTTTTTTTAAACACAGAACAAATTCAGATTCAACATTTCTTCTTTTTGATTTCATCAACCAAGTAACACACCAAGTTTTCTCAGAGACAAGCGATGACAAAGATAAAAATTGAGCACGTGAAGAGCAAATCAAAATTCCTAGATTACTATAACCATCTCTATAGTAAAGACATAGTTCCATAAGCAGTAGATCGGATCGGTCGTTCTTCAATTTCTCCAGTTCCCATCAAAACCACCCTAGCCTGTCGAGTAGTAGGATCCACCATCATATCCCTGATCTCTCCCTCCACCACCACCACAGTTGTAACCTCCGATGCTCCTCCCTCCTCCATAACCACCACTGCTCCGTCCATGACCTCCATATCCACTTGCACCTCCAGATCCCTCTCCTGCGTGCTTCTTTGTCTACCTTTGCCTCAGATCTAAATTGAGCCTGGTTGATGGTGATGTTCCTACCGTCAAGGCTATGCCCATTCTTAGGGTTTAGGTTTAGGTTTAGGTTTATTAGGTTTTAGGGTCTAAGTTTATTTGTAAATTTATTTTGTTACTTTAGATTTAGGTTTAGGGTTTGGGTTTAGTGTTTAGGGTTTAGGGTTAGGGTTTAGCATTTAGGGTTTAGGGTGTAGGGTTTAGGGTTTAGGGTTTAGGGTTTTATGGTTTATGCTTTTAGGGTTTAGGGTTTAGGATTAGGGTTTAGGGTTTAGGTTTTAGGATTTAGGGTTTAGGGTTTTAGAGTTTATGCTTTTAGGGCTTAGGGTTTAGTTATTTTAAGGTTTAGGGTTTAGAGTTTAGTGTTTAGGTTTATTTTTTATTTTATTTAGTTACTTTAGGTTTAGGGTTTTGTGTTCAGGGTTTAGGTTTATGATTTAGGGTTTAGGGTTTAGGATTTAGGGTTTTAGGGTTTATGCCTTAAGGGTTTAGGATTTAGGGTTTAGTGTTTAGGGTTCAGGGTTGTAGGTTTAGCATTTAGGGTTTAGGATTTAGGGTTTATAGTTTTTTATTTATTCTAGTTAATATTATTTTTTATTTTTATTTTGACCTAATCTTTAATTTTATTTAGTTTAGTTTATTTACTTTAAGTTTTTTTATTTCAGTTTAGGTTTTTAGTTTAGTTTATTTTTTAAGTTTATGTTCAGGTTTAGGTTTAATATTTAGTTGAGTTTTATTTTTATTTTATTTTTTAGGATTAGGTTTTATTTTTTATTTTTAGGTTTAGGTTTAGGTTTTTATTTTATTTTTTTAGGTTTAGGTTTTAGGTTTTCATTTTAGTTTTATTTTTAGGTTTTATTTTTTAGTTTAGATTTAGGATTATTTTTAGTTTATTTTATTTTATTTCGTTTAGATTTATGTTTAGGTTTAGTTTATTTTAGGATTAGGTTTTGGTTTTATTTCTTATAGTTTAGTTTATTTTAGTTTAGGTTAAGGTTTATTTTATTTTATTTATTTTATTTTATATTTTAGGTTTAGGTTTTTTTAAGTTCAGGGTTTAGGGTTTTAGGGTTTATGCTGTTAGGGCTTAGGGTTTAGGGTATAGGACTAGGGTTTAAGGTTTAGGGTTTAGGGTTTAAGTTTTCTTATTGTTTAGGGTTTGAGGTTTAGGGTTTAGGTTTAAGGTCTATGGTTCAGGTTTTAGTTTAGGGTTTAGGGTTTTTAGTTTTTTTTAACACATAACAAATTCAGATTCATTATTTCTTCTTTTCAATTTCATCAACCAAGTAACTCACCAAGTTCTCTAAGAGACAAGCGATGACAAAGATAAAAAATGAGCACACATAGAGTAAATCAAAAACCCTAGATTAGAAGAACCGTCTCTATTATAAAGATAGTTCCACAGGTAGAAGATCGGATTGGTCGTTATTCAGTTACTCCAATTCCCATTAGAACCACCCCAGCCTCTCGAGTAGCAGGATCCACCATCATATCCCTGATCTCTCCCTCCACCACCACCATAGTTGTAACCTCCGATGCTCCTCCCTCCTCCATGACCACCACTGCTCCATCCACCACTTCCATATCCACCAACACCTCTAAATCCCCCTCTACTGCTATGATAACTGTCGTGTCCGCCTCCTTTGCCTCAACCGCCAGATCTAAACTGAGCCTAGTTGATGGTGATGTTCCTTCCATGAAGGCTATACCCATTCTTAGGGTTTAGGTTTAGGTTTAGCAGGTTTTATGGTCTAGGTTTATTTTTTAATTTATTTTGTTACTTTATATTTAGGTTTAGGGTTTGGGGTTGAGTGTTTAGGGTTTAGGGTTAGGGTTTAGGGTTTAAGGTTTAGGGTGTAGGGTTTAGGGTTTAGGGTTTAGGGTTTAGGATTTAGGGTTATAGGGTTTATGCTTTTAGGGTTTAGGGTTTTAGGTTTTTTTTACTTTAGGCTTTAGGTTTTGTTTCTTATTTATTTTTTAAGTTTTATTTTTGTAGTTTATATTTTAGGTTTAGGTTTCTAGTTAGTTTTAATTTTATTTTATTATAGTTTTTTTTTTATTTTTTGTTAAGTTTTTATTTTATTTAAGGTTTTTATTCTTAGGTTTACTTAACTTTTAATTTTATTTAGGTTTATATTTTTTTATTTTCATTTATTTTATTTTATTTTTAAGTTTAGGTTTTAGTTTAGGTTTTTATTTTATTTTATTCTTTTATTTTATTTAGTTTTAGGTTTTTTTATTTATTTTATTTTTAGGTTTTATTTAGGTTAGGTTAAGGATTTGAAGGTTTAAGGTTTAGGGTTTAGTGTTTAGCATTTAGTGTTTTGGGTTTTAGGTTTAGGGTTTTAGGGTTTAGGGTTTTGGGTTAGGGTTTAGGGTTTAGGGTTTAGGGTTTAGTGTTTAGTGTTTAGGCTTTAAAGTTTAGGGTTTTTAGTGTTTAGTGTTTAGGGTTTAGGGTTAGCTTAGGGTTTAGGGTCAGTTTATAATTTAGGGTTTAAGGTTTAGGGATTAAGCTTTAGGGTTTAGGGTTTTTAGGGTTTAGGGTGGATTTAGGGTTCTGAGTTCTGATAGTTTAGGTTCAAGTTTACAATTCTTGTTTAGGGCTTAGGGCTTAAAACTTAGGAGTTTAGGTATATGATTTAGGGTTTAGGGTTTTATTTAAGGTTTAGGGTTTAGGGTTTAGCATAAGTTTAATAGTTTAAGTTTAGTTATGATTTAGGGTTTTAGTTTAGGGTTTTTAATTTTTTTTTAATTTTTATTTCTTTAAATTAAAGAAACTAGTAGGTTTAGGTTTATTTAGTTTATTTTTCTTTATTTTAATTTAGTTTATTTTGATTTAACATTATTTTTATTTTTTTAGTTTGGTTTTTATTTTAGCTTAAGATTTTATTTTAGTTTATTTTTTAGGTTTAAGTTTAGGTTTATATTTATTTTTTTGTTTAGGTTTATTTTTAGTTTATTTTTTAGATTTAGATTATATTTGTTATTTTTAAGTTTAGGTTTAGGTTTTTATTATATTTTTTTGCGTTTAGGTTTTAGCTTTTCATTTTAGGTTTATTTTTAGGTTTTATTTTTTTTAGGTTTAGGTTTATTTTTAGTTTATTTTATTATATTTAGTTTAGGTTTAGGCTTAGGTTTAGGTTTAGTTTATTTTAGGTTTTGGTTTAGGTTTTATTTATTTTAGTTTAGTTTATTTTAGTTTAGGTTTAGGTTTATTTTATTTTTATTATATGTTTAGGTTTTTTTATTTTAGGGTTTAAGTTTTATTTTTTATTTATTTTTAGGTTTTATTTTTTTAGTTTATTGTTTAAGTTTAGGTTTTTATTTAGTGTTTATTTTATATTATTTTAGGATTATTTTATTTTTATTTTAAGTTTAGTTTTTATTTTATTTAGGTTTTTGATTTTTTAGTTTAGTTTAGGTTTTTATTTATTTTATTTTAGTTAAGTTTTTATTTTTTTTCCTTTATTTTCATTTTAGTTTTAGGTTTAGGTTTAGGTTTTAGTTTATGTTTTTATTTTATTTTATTTTATTTTAATATTTATTTTGGTTTAAGTTTTTTATTTATTTTATTTTTAGGTTTTATTTAGTTTATGTTTAAGTTTTTAGCATTTTATGGTTTAGGGTTTAAGGTTTTTGAGTTTAAATTTTAGGGTTTAGGGTTTAAGGATTAGGTTTTAGGTTTAGGGTTCAGGTTTTTGTTTAGGGTTTAGGGTTTTTGGTTTTTTTTTTAATAGAGAACAAATTCAGATTCATGATTTCATCTTTTCGACTTCATCAACCAAGTAACACACCAACTTTTCTAAGACACCAGCGATGACATAGATAAAAAATGAGCATAGATAGAGCAAATCGAAAATCCTAGATAACTAGAATTATCTCTATTATAAAGACATAGATGTAGATCAGATTAGTCGTTCTTTAGTTTCTCTAGTTCCCACCAGAACCACCCAGCACTCTCGAGTAGCGGGATCCCCAGTCATATCTCCGATCTCTCCCTCGGCCACCAGCATGGCTATAGATCCCCCACCATCACTGTAATAACTGCCACCTCTACCTTTGCCACCACCACCAGATCTAGACTAAGCCTGGTTGACGGTGATGTTCTGAAGGTTCTGCCCACTCTCAGGGTTTAGGTTTAGGTTTAGGTTTATTAGGTTTTAGGGTTTAGGTTTATTTTTTAATTTATTTAGTTACTTTATATTTATATTTAGAGTTTGGGGTTTAGGGTTTAGGGTTAGGGTTTAGTGTTTAGGGTTTAGGATTTCAGGTTTCGGGTTTAGAGTTTCAGGTTTAAGGTTAGTTTTAGGGTTTGGGGTTAGGGTTTTTTATTATTGATTTTTTAATTTTTTAATTTTTTTATTTCTTTAAATTAAGTAAACTAGTAGGTTTAGGTTTATTTAGTTTATTTTTTCTTTATTTTAATTTATTTTATTTTGATTTAGCTTTATTTTTATTTTTTTAGTTTGGTTTTTATTTTAGCTTAAGATTTTATTTTAGTTTATTTTTTAGGTTTAAGTTTAGTTTTAGATTTATTTTTTAGTTTAGGTTTATTTTTAGTATATTTTTTACGTTTAAGTTATATTTTTTATTTTTAAGTTTAGGTTTAGGTTTTTTTTTATTTTAGGCTTAGGTTTTAGGTTTAGGTTTTTATTTTAGGTTTTTTATTTTTTTTTGTTTAGGTTTATTTTTTAGTTTATTTTATTATATCTAGTTTAGGTTTAGGTTTAGGTTTAGTTTTATTTATTTTAGGTTTATTTTGGTTTAGGTTTATTTATTTTAGTTTAGGTTATATTTTAGGATTTATTTTATTTTTTTTTAGTTAGGGTTTATGTTTTAGTTTTTATTTTTTTAGGTTTTATTTTTGGTTTATTTTAAGTTTAGGTTTTTTTATTTATTTATTATATTTTAGGATTATTTTATTTTATTTAAGTTTAGTTTTATTTTATTTTTTATTTTAGTTTAATTTAGGTTTTATTTATTTTATTTTAAATTTTAATTTTTTCTTTTATTTCATTTTTAGTTTAGGTTTAGGTTTAGGTTTTGGTTAGGTTTATGTTTTATTTTATTTTATTTTAATTTTATTTTTATTTTTTATTTATTTTATTAGGTTTTATTTTGTTTAAGTTTTAGCATTTTATGGGGGTTTAGGTTTAGGTTTTTGAGTTTAAGTTTAGGGTTTTTTTGGGTTTAGGGTTTAAGATTTAGGGTTTAGGGAGTTTAGGGTTTAGGATTAGTTTAGGTTTAGGGTTCAGGTTTTGTTTAGGGTTTTGGTTTTGGTTTTTAATAGAGAACAAATTGATTCATGATTTCATCTTTTTGATTTCATCAACCAAGTAACACACTAACTTTTCTAAGACACGATGACATAGATAAAATGAGCACATATAGAGCAAATCAAAACCCTAGATAACTTTATCTCATTATAAAGACATAGATCCATGCAAGATGGGATTAATTGTTCTTAGTTTCTCTAGTTCCAATGTAACCACCGACTCTCATGGATCTTATATCTTGATCTCTCTCTTGCCACCACCATGGTCAGAACCTCCGCCACTTTTTGCCTCCATAATCACCACTCAGGACCACACCACCTCCATATCCACATCTAGATCCCCACCATCTAATAACGCCACCTTACCTTTGCCACCACCAGATCTACCAGCCTATGGGGATGTTCTGGCCGGTTTACCACTCTCGTGATTTAGTTTAGGTTTATTAGGTTTGGGTTTTGGGTTTGGGTTTTTTTTTCTTTACAATTTTTAGTTTATGCTTTTGGGTTTAGGATAGGGTTAGGGTTGTGGTTTTAGGATTTTGGGTTTTAGGTTTGGTTTGGGAGGGTTTTAGGGTTTTGTTAAGGTTTAGGTTTAGGATTAGATAGTGTTTATTGGATTTAGGATTTTTTAAGGATTGGGACTTTAGATTTTAGCCAAGGTTTGTGGGTTTAGGTTAGTTTTGGGGTTTAAGGTTTATAGTTTAGTGTTTAGGGTTGTGGTTTAGGGTCAGTTTAGGTTTAGTTTAGGTCAGTGGGTTTAGTGGTAGTAGTCATTTTTAGTTTGTGTATTCAGTTTAGGGTCAAGTATGGTAGTTTAGGGTTTAGTTTAGAATAATAGTGTAGGGCTCATGGTTAGTTTTATTTTTAGGGTAGGATTTAATGTTTGGATTTAGGTTCTATTTAAGGTTTGGGTTTATTTTAAATTAAGCAAACCCAGAGGTTATTTATTTTTAAATTTTATTTATTTTATTTTTATTTTTTATTTAGGTTTAGTTTTATTTTACTTAATTTAGTTTTATTTATTTTTTTTTTATTTTAGTTTAATTTTTGTTTAAGTTTGGGTTTATGTTTATTTTAGTTTAGTTTTATTTTATTTTATTTTAGGTTTAGGTATTTTATTTTTTTTTAGTTTAGGTTTTATTTTATTGTTTAGGTTTTATTTTTATTTTTAGGTTTCTTTAGGTTTTATTTTAGTTTATGTTTAGGTTTATTTTAGTTTTTATTTTTTTAATCAAGGGCTTAGGATTAGTTTATTTTAGGTTTAGTTTATGTTTTATTTATTTTAGTTTAGTTTAATTTAGTTTAGGTTTATGTTTAATTTATTTTAGGTTTAGGGTTTATGTTTTATTTTTTATTTATTTTTAGGTTAATTTTTTAGGTTTAGGTTTTTTTGTTTTTATTTTATTTAGGATTTTGTGCCACTATTCTTCAAAATCTGTGATGCTAGTGGGAGCCCACGATAACATATTGCACACTTTAGAGCTAGCTCTTACAACACCGGTAAGAACGCACTCTTCTTCTCCTTTTGTTCTAGTTGTCGTGTTGCATTTGATTGGAACTAACTACCCAATGGTTCGGTGCCTTTTGAGTTGGAGCACCTATTTATCAAGAGGTTTGGAGCTCAAGAGGGTGATAGAAGCACCTCATTGTAGAGAAATAGAAACTCATGAGTCCCATGTTGATTACACTGGTGCAACTGAGCATAAAATGCAAACCACATCTATCTGAACAACATGCCATTGAGATTCTTCTCAAGAATATCCATGGCCCGGTCGCCTTCATGCTTAAGGGTTTTACCATCAAAATATTTGAGAAATTAATCAACAAGGCGACTAACATACAAGAGGAAGCCAATAGTTGCCCTTTCTCGACCAATCATCTAGGCCCAAGCCACTTAAGGTATTTGAGAAGAAGCCGAGACAGGCATGAGTAGAGGGAAGCCCATCCAGTTCAGATGGGGACTACAAGCTCAACAAACCTCCTTTGCCACCTCCTCTTCCACCACCTCAACCATCATACCTGCCACCACAATGACCATTTCCATCACCTCAGCAGCCTACCGAGTAGTGGTATCCATATCCATCGCTAGGTAGCTACTTTCCACCAACTCATATTGATAGATTGAATAAGCCATATTCATTCAAGAGGGAGATAGTTAGAAAATTCTTTAAGAATCTCTTAAAGAAACACTCTGTAGCTTAATATGTCGGGAAGTGGGCAAGAGCGATGATCCTAGCTATTGCCTACCACGATATGCCATGTCAGAGTATTGTATCACTTTTAAGAACTAGCTTGAGCTGCTACAAGTTGAGAGCCATAGTTATCCCTAAGAAATACTTATTAACAACCATCCAGTTCTATTAGAGTAATCCTTGTAGATAGGATACTTGTGATCCTCTTAAGACCAAAGAAGGTTAGGATATCTCCCTCCAAAACCTCTAAGAAGATCATTTCAAGATCAAGAAGCATTCCAGGTGCAAGTAGCTCAAACCTCCAACACCAAGGAAGGTTTGCTATTGCAAAGGATAACTCGAGGATGGTGACAGCCCAACAGTAGTAGCAGCTCACCATACTTGCCCGAGATAGTCCAGTAGTGCAGCCATCATCCGAGTCTAGTACTCACTCCACCGTTGCTGCTACCACTTCCTATGATAGATCCTCTTCTATCGGTTAAAGCATTGTATATGTGGATAAGGGCACTAAATCCCTAACTCGCTTACTTTACTTGATTTATATCATGTACCTCCACCCAAAAAGAAATTAATGAAGAATGTTGATTCTACTTATATATTGTCTACTTCTGATGCTCTTGATTTTATTCCGATTGAAAGTTCTTTGAGTCTAAATAAAAATAATAGCTCTAGTAGTTTCAATCCTTTTTTTCTAATTCAGAGTCGAACTGTCCTTCTCTGAATCAATCGGATTCACCTTTGAGATTGACTTGGAGTCAACTGACTCTGAGGATCCCATAAGAGAAGCAGTAGGTATGCCCGATGAGAAAGTATAACTTTCCACAAGCTCATCATTCCAAGAAGTCACTAAAGTCAACCTATAAGGTCAAAGTTCTACCTCATGGGTAGCCTCAGATAAAGGTAAGCAAGTCATAGGTTTTAGTGAGCATATAGCCCCTCCACAGGATGCTCTACCCATGGATATGCTTATGGAGGACCAAGCTAGAGTTGATTACAATGTCCTAGCTCACCTTAGAAAGTTTCTAACTAAGCTAAGCATATATGACACCCTTATCTTATCTAAATAAAACACCATTGTCTTATCCAAAGAAATGAGGGAATCTCTAATTAAGGCCTTACTTGATCTACAGATATACTTAGCTCAATTTACCACTACTAAAGAGGAGGCATGCCACCAAGGACATCTTAGAGTTACATTCGATGAAGATTTACATTTAGGGACAGAACCAACCTCTTTACATTACAAAGTGGATGTTGGCGATATGCTATCCAGTTTTGCTGACCTGTATCATTCAACATTATGAGTCTAAGAACCATTGCCTACTTGAGGATCGACATCTCCAAACTCCAAAAAAGAAAGGATGATATTTAGAGGATTCAATCAAGGGAGAGGGCCTTATGCTATTTATTTTGTATGGGGGGTACTTTTGAGGTGATCGTACAACATTGAAGGTATGATGTACTATCTCAAATATAGAGGCATCACACTACAACGGACCTAATAATGTAATAAGGACGGCATAATGGGTCTATGAATGTAGAGATTTTTCCCTACTTTTACATATGAATAAAGTAGGGTTTATATTAAACTAGTTCTTAAGTTCCTATGAGGCAAGCCTCCATAATTAATTACATCTTAGGAAATGAAATTCTCTAAGAATACTCTCGATTAAAGTAGACAATTAGCATCTCCAAAGATTTCAAAGTTAAACTATCAAAGGATTGGTTGTATTTGGAAAATCAATTGAGAGTGTTCAAGGAGAAGACTTATTTTTGGAATCTAAATGAAATGAAAATGCTCATGATACTTGAAAGCCTAGTAAGCATTCTAATCTATCCTATGGTTGGGCTTTATAATTTTGAAGTTAAGGAGATTTATATGTTTTGAGTTGAAATTTAATTAGATTACTGGGCTTATAATCCACCAACATAAATTTGAATGCCTAAGTGAGGATTTATGCTCATAGCCAAGAAATAGCTACCTTGGATCCTAAATCTAGGGAGCTTTAGTAAGCTAAAGCATGACCTAAATATAGGTGGACATAAGGTTTACCTCCACAAGAGAGAGAATAAATTATTTGACTTCAAGACTTATAATCGCCCGAGTGGCCAGCCTAACTCCTCCTATGATTTTAAAACCATGTAGTCTTCTTATGAATTGCAAGATAGCTAGGTAATTATTTAATTAGAAAGAGACTAAAGTCCAAAACATTCCCCTAAGAGACTAGAGCATGAGTGGTATGAGCATATGACTTAATATATAGATGCAAAATCATTTCAAATTTTATTTCATTTTATGCATCATTTGATAGAGGCTTTAGGATTTCTTATGCCTAAATGCATGATGAAATAGGTTATGGGTCAAATTAGCTAGAAGAAGGTGTTCTCCACCACAAGGGATGCCCTCACGGTCAAGCATTCTTTATCATGCAAGGATGGAGATCCTTCATGTTCAAGAGAAAAAATATGCATGCATGATGTGAAACATACAACCATAAGGGTTGCTAAATCTTTTAATTATCTTATTTATTTCTTAGGCTTTATGATGAGGTTATGAGTTATTTAAAATTTAGTTATGAGTGATTAGTTGGGTAGAAAAGTTTTTTTTATCCTAAGAGCCTAATTGTATCCAAGCCACATATTAAAGCATAAATCATTTAAGAAACTATGAAAAACATGTCATCCTAATGCACAATGTAAACATAACATCAAACAATTATATAAACTATCATAAAAGAACAAGAGGTTAGTATGGTACCACAGATAACCCAAGAGAGAAAGATGGGTAGAGCTCTACCCTTATACAACCTAGAATATGAAAAAATAATTATAATTGTATTAAATGTTATGGGGGTCTTCTTTCTTCATATATCTATTTTTTTATTTGGTTCCTTCTTTGATTTGGATGGTGCAAAGGCATCATAGGCACCCCAGTGATAAAAGCCTTCTGCTCATCCTAATCCCCATAGCACTAATTTTAATTCCTATTACAAAAATTACATTTATGTTGGAAAAGTAAATCTAACTAAACCTGCAAAAAATATACAAATAATCTCAAGTAGTTGTATTAATAATTTGGACTTAGCACCGTACACATGGGTAACTAAGCCCACCTATCCTAACTTGGATTATGCTTAAGGATTTAAGCAACCTATGAAAAGAGCATTCATATTTATTTTAAGCATCCCTTAAGCATAATCCATCAAAAACATGATTAGCTAATATTGGCCTATCATCCATTTACAAAGCATACACCTAACATCCAATCTAAAATAATACATCATAAAATAAAAACATACATCATCATACACCATCCTAACTTAGAGCTAGAAGTGGTGACTTAATTCTAATGTGTGTATTAAGGCTTGTGTGGTAAGTCTTGGGCATTAATGTTGTATTTTTTAAGTGTAGAAAGGATTCAATTTAACATGAAAGGTTGAGTGCACTTAAAGTTGTTTAGTTGATTTGAGAATTTTAATTTGTATTTTGTTTTTTTTCATTTGATTACACTTAGAAACTAAGTGTTATAAAGAGAAGAGAAGAGGATTACCCTCTTTCATTCCTACCTTAAGTCACTTTCTAAAGCATGTTAGTTTGATTTAATTCTTTTTAGTGACTAGCTTATTAAATGATTTAATTAATCCTAAGTTTAGGTTCACTTTAAATAATCCTATTCAAAATTAAAGGCATCTTATGGTTAATTTAATTGAATTACTGCCACATGCCAAATATTGAATCATTCCTATCCAACACATGTAACATGCATATGATTTAATCCTTAGTGTATCTATACATGCAACATATTTTAGCACACTTAAATGATGAATGTATGTTTATGTTTAGAATTTATATTTTATTAAATATTTTAATTTAAAAGTTTATCCAAATTCTTATACAAAAGGACATAAGAATGAAATTAAATAGGCATGTGCCATTGTTAAACCAGGAAGTGAGGTAATCAAATGACCTCCTTGGAGCTAGCTAAAGCCTCAATTCTTGGATGTCTAGACTATATACCCATTTGCATTCAAACATATGTAAAATATACATGAACATAGGAAGTAAGCTCCAAATCATATGTCTAATTAATTCAACCACTTAGTCAATTATGAATGCATGCAATTTTAATGTAAAATGGGATTTTCATTCACTAATCATATATACATATACATACAAAGATATAGCAAGTACATTTCATTGTTAAACCAGAGAAGTGAGGTAATCAAATGACCTCCTTGGGGCTAACTAAAGCCTCATATTCTCGGGATGTCCAAACTATGTACTTACTTTTCTTGGACACACATGGGTGTATACATAAATGAGGAAAGAAAACCATGCAAAGATTGTATATTTTTTTATTAAATCATATATACATATATATATATATATATATATATATATATATATATATATATATATATATATATATATATATATATATATATATATATATATATATATATATATATATATATATATAATGAATGAAATCAAATAATGAAATACAGAATGAAATCAAATGACCTCTGTTAAGGGGTAGGTAATCAAATGACCTCCTGTCTAGCTAAAGCCTCATGTTCTAGGATGTCTAGACTATATGCCCATTACCATTCAATCTTATATAAATCAACACATGAATAGAGGAAAGAGAACTCAACATTCATACAAGCTAAGCTATAAGCACATGCATTTCTTATGTATTTATAACTAGCATCATAACACATATTATTTTTTCATTTATAAGCTTTTAAAAAAATACATTTGATTTAATAGTGATAATAGAATGCATATATTAAATTAAATCAACACATGCAAGCTTACATAAAGAAAATTTTATTTTACTTAATTTTGAAAACATGGATGCATGAATTTAAATGACATACCAAATTTAACATGATTGGAAATAGAGGACAATCAAATATAAGCATGTGATTCATTCAACCAAACTAGTTCTTAAGACAATCAAATCAAATAAGATTATTTAAAGCAAACCAAAGCTTCTTTATTAATTAAGTTTTGGATTTGATTTTATTTAAAGAGGAGAAGAGAAATCATCACTTCTTTGTTTTAAACCCATTCCCACATTAGTGATTTGATTTAATTTAAGAAATGTAATTAAATTTATTTTATGGGTTAATTAAGTTGAACCCTTAATTAGATGAATTAATTAACCTTACTTATGTCAACTTTAAAGTAATTAACTAAATATTTATGAGCCAACCTAATATGCATGGAAAATAAACTTGCAATAATCCTAGAAATAAAAGGGGCCTAATGCAATTGGCTCATGATTAATAGTTAATTAAAGGACTTAATTAATTATTCTTATGATTTTCCCACACATGTGGACTAACCATAATTTCATTAAACTCCTTTATCTTATTAAACACTAAAGATCTACCCCATGATTTAATTTATTAAGGTCCGATGTGATTATGATTTCAATTTGATTAAGTGATTTAATTAATTAAGCAAATCTTAATTAATTTCTATTTTAAAAAGTGAAATGAACTTAGGAAAGGGGTCCCAACCTATTCCGTAGTTATTACTATTGAACAATGATTAATAAACTTAATTAACCAATTTATTATTATTCATGGGATTAATTAATCATTAATTAACTTAAAATAGTAATTAAGGTTTAGTGGTTTTCCTAATTAAGTGAGCAATAAATCCCAAAAAAAAATCATGGGAGGTAGAGGTCATCCCATAAAATTAACTCATAAAATTTGGGATTAATTATTCAAGTTATTAATGAGTAATTAAGCTAATTAATTTTGTAATTAAACCTTAATTATTGTTCAAAATTAGTTAAGATCATTTTTAATTAATTCTTCTTTGAGATAACTTTAAAATGAGTATTTATTTACATTTTTTATTTCTCTATGATTATTTATAATTTTTAGATGTTTTAGCCATTAAAATGATTAATTAAGCCTAATTAAAGCCTAATCCTATTAGCACCACATGGCATTGACGTGACATACTTTCCACATGGCACAGCGGGATTGGCTACTTAAAATTTATCTAACTCAGTGCCTACATGGCGGTGGTTAATGCTCTTTCTTGTTCATCATCCAATCTAAGATCAAATAGCTATGATTAATCCCACAACTTAATAGGATTAAATTAGATCGATCAAGCGGATCTAATCACCACCATCCATTCTGATCACATGGAACAGACGGTGAGTCATCTAACATCACGTGAGTGATGGAGAATGGAGTGCGTCCGCCATTTCTCACTTGATTTGAGCTTACCTGAGCTTGGATCAACTCTAAAAGGATCCCACACCTTCGACATCGATGGGGATCCAGTCAAGATCACATGAGATGCAAGTTTTCTTCAAAAGCTCCAACCCATTTTTTGTAAGGATTTCTATTTGAAGCATACCTTCGGAGCTCAATTCCGGCATCTTGAATGATTGAGGAAGCTTCATAGTGGAGAGCCTGTTGACTAATTGGATCAATTCCTTGGGTAGCTTGGAAGGCCATGAACGATTTGATTTGACTTTGATCAAAGTCCCACCTCTGATGCTCGGGAAGCTTGGGAGATGATTCATTCTTTCCTGACAAGGCCTAGGGAAAGTACGTGCAATGTTAGATCGAGTTTGATGGAGAAAAGGGGAAGTTAGATTAGAAATGGGAGTGTCCTATTTTGGGATAGATGGGAATGGAATTTTTTGATCGAGTAATGAGCTTGGGATCTTAGGGAATGGCTCTAGTAGCTTTTCTTTAGTAGGTAGCTCGAGGAATGATTTTTGTTTGTGTGGAAACAAGGGGTGCATACCTCCTCCCTTCATCTTGATGTGGTGGGATGGTTTAGTGGCTCGACCATCTTGGGAGTCATGGGTGGTAAGGAGAGGTGGTTGCTGGTTGGTTGAAGGTGCGGTGGTGCCAAGAGAATCAATTGGCATGGGTTGGGTGTTGGTTTGGGTTTAGTTGACCAATTGGAAATGATTGTAGGCTTTGGTTTCAATTAATTTGGATTTGGTTTTGATTTATGCCAACTTGAGCCTTTAGTTAAATTTGGGCTAAGTAGGTTAATTGGCTTCAATTGGGTCCAATCATGGCTTTGGTCAAGTTCAATCAATTTGTAATGAACTTGAGCCATTTGTTGCAATCAATTTGGTAAATTTTGATTTGACCCAATTTGGTCTTTTAGGTCAATTTGGGTCTACTTGGGTCAAGAGGGCCAATTGGGTTTGGTTTGACTCTGAAGGTCAAGTGATATTCAAATATTGATTTTGATTTGGTTAGTTTCAAGGATTTGGCATAAATTTGCTAGTTTGGATTCATATGGGTTAAGGGGTTGGTAAATGAAGTTGACTTGGTTTGACCAATTGTGACAATTGATCAACCTAGGGTGAAAAATCATGATGGGAGGTTTTGATGGGCTTGGTTCAATCCAATTTGGGTAGGATTACAACTTGGCTCAAATAGGTCAAATTGGCCACTTTGGGTCAAGTGGACCAATTTTAGTTGGCTTGATTTTGGGTTGAGTTTGATTTAGTTGAGTTTATATATGGATTTAGATTGATATATAAATTCAATTACAATTACTTGGGTTAAAATGGGTTTTGGTTCATTTAAACATTTCAAGTCAAAAGGGTTAAGTTGTGTTTGACTTGGGTTGATTTTGGTTTGGCTTGATGATTATAGATTTCATTTGTATTTTTGAATATGATTGAAGGTATGATTGATTCATAAGAAAATCAATTGAGTTTGGGTTTTGGAATGAAGGAATTTGGCTAAGTCCATGGAGTTGGGTCATGTTGCTTAGGTTGGATTTTGATTTGGTTTGTTTTAATTTTGAAGATTTAAATGTATATTCCATTTAAATTTGTGAAGATGATTGAAAATATGATTTATTTGTGATAAATTTAATCAAGTTTGACTAGATTTGGATTATGATTTGGCTAAGTCCATGGGATAGGTCATATGGCTTAGGAAGGGTTTTGATTTAATTTGATTTAGTTTAATTTATTTTTGATCATTTGAATGTAGATTTGATTTTTTATTTAGGAAGATAATTGAAGATATAAATTGATTAAGAAAATCAATTGATTTTAAATTGATTTGGATTAAGATTTGGCAAAGTCCATGGGATAGGTCATATGGCTTAGGAAGGGTTTTAAGTTTGGATTTGATCATGGTCTTCAATCATTTGGTTTTGGAATTTAGGTTTGGATTTGGATTTGATGTTTGAATTGAACTTAATGTTTGGTTTGAGAAGGTGAACATGGATTGGATTTGGGTTGTAGGGTAATTATCCTAATCCCTAAGGCATAACCTAACCCTATGGTTAACCCTTCTAAGTCTTTAGGCTTAGGTTAAGTGTTTACCTAATTGTTAGAAGTGTCTTATGACTAGGGAAGTCTTAGTATCTAGAAGACTCCTAAGTCTAAGATGGGAATATTGAATCCACACTCCAAAATTGAGGTCAATAGGCCTTATGCTTTACAGTGTTGCCCTTGGAGATAGATGATTAGAAGACTGAAGCCAAGTTTCACATTATAGACTCAGATACATCGTTCAATGCTTTTCTTGGGAGACCATGGATACATGAGAACAACATAGTTCCATCCTCTCTATATCAGTGTATAAAGTTTGTGAGAGGTGGGATCATCTACTATTTCAAAGGAGATCTCAAGCCATTTACAGTTCATGAGGTTAGCATATATGAGGATGCGACTACCTCCTAAAATCAACAAGTCTACTCTCACAAACTTGGCCAAAGTTTAGAAATAAAAGAAAAAAAAAAAAAAAAAAAGAAAAAAGAAAAAAGAAAAGAAAGAAAAGAAAGAAAAAATGAAAAAAATAAATAAAAGGGAGCGAAAATAGACTTGGAGGAGGAAGTGGAGCCTGACATTAGATTCCACCCATGGTTTATTACTCCGTTCGCACATATGGGTAGGTTGACCTAACCTCCATTAGATAGAGGAAGAGGGTTCAGAGGTCAGGGTGGAAAACCTCTTTATTGGCCATAGAAGATATATCCTACCATGAGTACACATGTTATCCATA
This sequence comes from Cymbidium sinense, assembly GCA_021442155.1. NCBI lineage: Eukaryota > Viridiplantae > Streptophyta > Magnoliopsida > Asparagales > Orchidaceae > Cymbidium > Cymbidium sinense. Next base: position 12,716 of record JAKCPB010000541.1, on the reverse strand, counting down.
TAGACTTAGAATCTAGTTCATAAGATGAGCCTTATATGGTTAGACACTAGCCAACTCTTCTCGTGATGATTCCCTTGGTGACACTTGAGCCACATAGCGATGAAGAGCTCCAAAGCAAAATCATAAGTGTATCCAAGTCTATATGAAATAGTTGGGCATCAGGTTAGGCTTTAGCTCTATAACCCCACTTTCCTCTCAAAAGCGAGGGTTTGGTAGTTAAGGAAGCCCCTAAGTCATCCATGAAGACACTCAAAGGTTCTTTTTGGGAGCATCACCTTAAATCAAGAAGTTGATGTAGAACTTGAGGATGTTTCATATAAAGATTTAATAGAATTACCTTTTCATTGGTACTTACCTTGTGTTTATAATTTAGAAAATAAAGGGTTAGTCCCATATATTTGGTCAAAGCATAAGTTATAATACTTCAAAATAATTTGGAATAATAAATGCAAAAGCTCTCAGGCAAGATCGAGACTAGGATTCAGTACAATGGGTCCAGTCGATGATGATGATTATTACTTAGTCATTACCAATTATTTGGAATTTGATAGGTTCTTTTTAAATCAAATTAACTCATATGAGGAGCTGCTTAGAAACTTTAGATGATCCATAATTTTGGAGTCAAAGGTGCACCACCGTGAGTTTGAAGAAGAGATCAAGTCAACCATCGATGCTCAAGGAAATTAACTTAGAACTAAGAAGATCCACGACATACATCGTTCTTATTGAATGAAATTGAAACCAATGACTTAGTTAGGCTATTAGAAGGACGCTTTGCATGGTGTTATGAAGAGATGTTTGATTGGCTCCTCGAATAGTGGTCCATAAACTAAATACAATAGAGCCTACCGCTAACCCTATCAAGCAAGCTCCTAGATGCATGCAATTAGACATAGAATAATAGAATTATGAAGTCAATAAACCGATTGATGCTAACTTCATCCAAAGAAAATACCCTACTTAGCCAACGTCATCCCAATTTAGAAAAAGAGTAGCCAAATTCACATATATTTCAATTTTAAGGATTTAAATAAGGCATGTCCAAAAGAAGAATTTCCACCACCAATCTCAAAGCTGATGGTGGATATTGCCTCATCTCATGCAGTCTTCTATTTCATGGATGGCTTATCCGATATAACTAAATAAAGATGGCCCCTAAAGATGAAAGAAACACTACTTTTAGAACCCTGATTGGAATCTATTATAAGGTCATGCCTTTCAGCTTTAAAAAATGTCAGTGCTACATACTAGTGGGCTATGACTCAAATCTTCGATGAACTCATTCATCATCAAGTCGAGTGCTATGTCGATGATCTCGTGGTCAAAAGTAGAGAAAAGGAAGACCATCTCTTTGACTTGAGAGTAGTTTTCTAATAGTTAAGATAATATAACCTCAAAATGATCCCCCTAAAGTGTGTATTTGAGTAGCTTTGTGGAAATTCTTGGGTTTGTTGTCCACACCGTGAATCAAAATCAATCTGAGAAGATCAAAATATTAGAATTTCCACCCCTAAAAGTTTAACTCAACTCGATCATTCTGGTGTTGGAGTATCTAAGACTCCTTATATCCAACCTATCATGAAGATGTCAACCATTCTCAGCACTTATCAAAAAGGATGCCAAGTACAAGTGGGATGACAATTGTGAGAATGCCTTTGAAGAAATCAAGCATTACCTGATGATGCCTCCTTATCAAAGTACTTTATCCCTTTGGTGCTTTGTTGGCCCAAGCCAATGATGAAGGGAAGGAAAATGCACTGCCTACTACCGTCATCAAATACATGGTGTTGTCCTACACCAACCAATCAACATTCTACATCCTACATTGGCCTCATGGCATTCGAGTACCACATAGTCGGGTCCATTGATCCCTTATTCCAAGGATCATCATTTCATCTTAGCTGCTAATAACTACTTTTCCAAATGTGCAAAGGTGATTCCACTCAAAGAGGTCATAGCTCATCATGTGCTCCAATTTTAGAAACCATATCATATAGGTTCGTGAGTGCCTATGAATTATATAATGGTACTATTCAAGAGCACCGAGATCAACAACTTTTCCCAAAGATAAAGCATATATTAGATATTCTATCAACTACCCGAAAAATAGCTTAAGAAAATCTTTTAATAAAACTCTCATCCAAATATCAAGAAGATAATCAGAATAATAATAAAGTGGCATGAGTAATTAGTTGAAGCTCAGGGCCTACCGCACATATAGAACTCCAACGCCTACTACTTTCTTCTTAGTATGGGTCAAGCCATTCTATCATTAAGTCCAACTCCCATCATGAAGGATAGGTAGCAAGATCACAACAAAGCAGAATGCCAAGTTAGCTTAGAAGAGCTCGGTTTGGAGGAGATGCCACGCAAGCCAAAACCTTGAGTTGTACAAAGCTAAAATGATTCAAGCTCACAAGTTGGTCCATCCTAGAGCTTTTAAATAGAAAGCTTATTTAGTTCTAAGGAGAGATTACTTCATAAGATGGGAGGCAAGTTTGGTCCCACTTGGAAGGGCCCTTTTGCCATAAAGAAGGTCTAACAAGGAGGATCTTATCAGCTTATTAATCATAAGGGAGAGTGCTCAATGCTTCCAATTAATGGGCTCTACTTAAATAAATATTATAAATCATGTTGAAAAATAATTATCATCAATGAAAATTCAATTTGAATTCAATCTCTTCCATGTTGAAAGTATTCTTGTTTGGAATTCATCATGATGTGTTAGGTAGGTGTAAAGAACCCAAGGTGTCCTATCCTTCATCGACACAACACAAACACAAACTACACAAGCATATAAAATAAACACATATCTTTCTTGGCTACTGAAGAGATAACGCCTCTACTCACTCAAGATGCCTGTGGCCGACGTGTGCCAAGTGTGTCCCCAAGTGGTCTTCTTGCTTTGGAGGATGTAAGTTTGCTATGCTTTCCTTCCTTTGCCACACACCCATGAGAGCCTTGTTAGTTTGGTAGGCCTTATGTGGGCTAGTAAGCTATCTCATGTTTTCATTTAAGAGAATGAGTCCGCTACACTTTCTTCTTGATTAGCCTTTGCACCGACTCGAGTATATTTGTGGTTTAAGTTAAGTTCCCTAGCAGCCCTTCCTAACCAAGTCTAGGTCCAATCCTTCCTGGGCTCCCCGCAGTAGTCACTCTAAGTTAGATAACATCTATCCCGCCAATGACAGACATCTCTCGATGATCGCCTGCTTGGAAAGTTTGACACACTTTCTTTTCAAATTGATCATTGGATACTAATGAGCACTTTAGGTTGGTTGGTTCACACTATGTTGATGGATACAACTTATGTTGGTTGGTTCTCGCACTTTAGGATATACCACTCATGGAAAATGTAAGTTTGCTATGCTTTCTCCTTGAGTTGGCCACGAAACCTATAAGTTTTCTTTTCCATAGGATAATGCCAAGACCTCCCTTATGGCACTATATTTGATCACATCCTCAGGACCATTTAAACACTCTGGGTTACTATCATCGATAGCTTCCCCTTTCCTAAGAACCACCCCTATGGTTGGAGAATCCATCTTGGATGTGTAGATTCTCCCTCCAAATCTGAGAAAATCCAAGCTAACATAGCTCCTTCTTGTGTTCTACACCAACAAGGTTCACAAACATATAAATAAAAATATATATTCACTGTGGATTGGAGGACACCCTAGCGTTCCTTTTCCCAAGCAAACATCCTATCTTGGGTATCAAGAAAACTCCTATAAGAATCGCTGACTACTCTGAGTTGATATAGTCCCCAAGTGGCATTCACTCAAGCAAGTCGTTTGATTTATGTTACCAACAGGTCACCCCATTGGTTGTTCCTTGCTTTAGAATATGTAAGTTTGCTCCACCTTCTTCCTAGCACAGTCATTGCATACCGAAAGGAAACCCTTTAGGTTGGCTAGCTCTATCCCACTACCAATAGACTATCCATTTGGATTTATAAATCTGAGATAGGATAAGTCTGATATAGCCCCTTCTCTGGGTCCATCATACCACATGATCCATACATTAACTCCATTAAATTAAACCTAATATGATTTTTCTTAGTGGAGTTAAATTATACCCTTCTCCCTAGTGGTGCCCTAGATCATATATAAAAAAGTCAAGCAAATAAATTAAATTCAAAACCAACTTCACCAATGGAGCCAAATTAAACCAACTCCCCCATTAGAGTCTAAATCAAAGAAATCCAACCAAACTCTTATTCCCGATACATCAAACTAATCTATGAAATCAAACTCAAATCCCAATCTCATGGGATAGCTCAACCCGCTTTCTAGTGAAGGTTCATATACTCGATCCCTTGGACTCAGCCCATATCTCTCAGATATGCCTCCACATCAATTAAAACAAAATAGATTAAATACAATTTGATCTTAATCCCTGGATTATAGATTGTTATCCCTAGGATCTTCTTTCCACAAATCATATAATCAAATCAAATTCAAACCTTATCCCCAAGATTTTTCTTTTATACCCCTCACATAGACCCCTCACATGTCATGTCCAATGCATGTGTGATCTCAGATCTCCCTCCATGTCCTTAACATGGAATCATCAAATCTTATTTCTTCTCTTATGCACACCTTTAATACTTCAACCAAAAGCCTAACAATGTATTCATCAAATTACAACATCTTAACATTGTAATCAACATTTTAAGATTTGTGTTGGTGCAAGCTCAAACTAACTATACAATATCATGCTAAACATATTATTGTGTGAATTAACACACTATATTATATTATAATATATGATGTTATATTATAATTTGCTATAATCAATATATTGTCTAACATTACACCTCATTAGAATAACTTAAAAAAACAAATAACAAAATTTTCTCAAAATATGAATAATGTTCATTTTGGATGCAAAATTGTTATTTTTCTATTATAAATGGAACAAAATAGCATAATTTTGGTGTTGCTTCTTAGTGTGTGCCGTGAATTTGGCCAAATTCTTCCATCTCAACCTTCAAATTAACATTTTGAGTTTTGACCCAATGTATATAACAAAGTAAAACATACTAAAATGTACATTTTAACACACACACCACATTCATATATATGTGAAGTTATATTGTTATGTACATTATATTTTAATATGCTTTTATATAATATATTATCTTACATTACACCTTAAAATGAATCACTTTAAGCAAAAAAATTATAAAATTTGGTTGAAAATGAACATTTATTTTGGATGTAAATTTCCATTCTTTTGATTAAATGACACACCATAGCACACCCCCAATGATTTTCCATAAAGCTTACCTTAAATTTGGCCAAATCCCATCATCTAAGCCTATAAGTTTGTATTTTTAAGAATTATGCTAGCCCAAACTCTACTACATCATACTATAACAAACTAAAATATGCTAAACAACAAGTAGTAATACACAGTAGTATACTATAATGCTTGTTGCTACACTATGTTATGGCATACTATATTATAATACACTATAACATATTATATTATATTATATTGCATATCACATCACAAGGGATTGCTTAAGATAAAAAATCATAAAATTAGCCTAAACAATAAAAAACTATATATTTTAGTCATATAACTTACATATTTTAAATTGAAATAATATATTATGATGCCATGCTCTACCTATTGTGAATTTCACCAAATTCTAGCATTTTAAAGTATAAATCAACATTTTTATAAATAATGCTAGTGTAGGATTGACTGCATGATTGTAAAATACTAAAAGAATTTAAAATTCACAGTATAATATATTATGATATATGATGATATACTATGCTACAACATATAATATTTATTTTGAACATAAAATCTTACTTTTAGACTATACAAGTGGTAGCACAACTTTATATTGCAACCTAATTCCACTTCAAATTTAACAAATTTCATCTAATATATTAAATAAATATTTTTATGATTTATCTTAATATTGACTATAGGCACAATACCATAATATTCTAAAAAATTTCAAAACATCTTATAACATCCAAAACACATCACTACATGCTCAAACATGATGCTACATTATACTATAATATATGGTATTATAATATGATTTAGGTTAGGGTTTAGGTATTCAAATCTCTAATAGTCAAGGGAAAGTCTCTTGAAGACATTTTCTTTAGCTACCATAACTATGTTAGATTAGGTCATTCTTTAGATCTACCCCTAATGACATCTTTATTCAAGGTTTAGTTAAGGTAGGTTGGTTAGTTTAGGGTTTAAGAATTATTATAGTTTAGGGTTTAGGTTTGTGGATTAGTTAGGGTTTGATTTTAGGTTTAGAGTTTTAGTGTTGTGGTTTAGGTTTTGTGTTTCTTTAGGGTTTAGTTAAGGTTTAAGGTTTGGGTTTAGGTGTTGGGTATTTTAGGTTTAGGGTTTAGTGTTAGGTTTATATAAGTTTTAGTTTATGGTTTAGGGTTTAAGGTTTTCTTTTAAAAAAGAATAAATTCATATTCAACATTTCTTCTTTTTTTATTTCATCAACCAAGTTGCACCCCAAGTTTTCTAAGACACAAGTGATAATTTTGATAAAAAAGGAGTACACATAGAGAAAAATCAAAAACCCTAGATAAGTAGAACTATCTCTACTATAAAGAAATAGTTCCATCAGCAGAATGGATCACCATCTTTTAGTTTCTCAGTTCCCACCAAAACCTCCCCGCTTCGAGTAATGATTCACCATCATATCCCCATCTCTCCCTCTCCTCCACACTATAACCTCCATCGCTCCTCCTACCTCCATACCACTCTCTAACCACCACCTCCATATCCACCACCTTACATCCCCACTAGTATGGTAACTATCGCCTCCGCCATCGCCTCCACCACCAGATTTAGACTGAGCCAAATTGATGGTGATGTTCCTACCATCAAGGTTCTACCCATTCTGGGTTTAGGTTAATTTAGTTTAGGTTACTTGTGGTTTAGTGTTTAGGGTTTAGTATTGTAGTTTAGGTTTAGGGTTTAGGGTTTAGTTTTGGGTTATAGGTTTAGGTTTAGTTTAGTTTTGGGGTTTTGTGGTTTGTGGTTTAATTTAGGTTTTTGGGTTAGGTTTAGGTTTAGGAGGTTTGGGGTTTAGTTAGGGTTTGGATTAGGGATTTAGGTTTTTTTTAAAATTAAGTAAACAGTTTAGTTTATTTATTTAGTTTATTTTTTATTTATGGTTATTTTATTTTATTTTATTTTGGTTTATTTATTTTAATTTAGGTTTTATTTTATTTATTTTAAGTTTAGGTTTATTTTTATGAGTTTTATTTATTTTATTTTTAGTTTTAGGTTATTTTTTTATTTTTGTTTAAGTTTTATTTTATTTTTTATTTATTTTTAGGTTTATTTTAGGTTTTATTTTTAATTTATTATTTTATTTATTTTATTTTATTTTATTTATTTAGTTTAGGTTTTAGTTGTTTTATTTATTTTAGTTTAGTTTATTTTAACAGGTTTCTTTATTTTATTTGTTTATATTTTTATTTTAGGTTTTTTTTTTAGTAGGGTTAGGTTTTATTTTTTTATTTACTCAGGTTTTATTTTTAGGTTTATTTTTAGGTTTAGGTTTTTATTTATTTATTATTTTATTTTCTTTTTGTTTTTAATTTTTATTTTATTTTCTTTTATGTTTAGGTTCAGTATTAGTTTATGTTTTATTATTTTTTTGTTTTATTTTATTTTGGTTTAGGTATTTTTATTTATTATATTTTTAGGTTTTATTTAGTTTAAGTTTATGTTTTAGCTTTAGTTTAGGTTTGTGGTTTATGATGGTTTAGTTTTGGGTTTAGGGTTTGGTTTAGGGTTTAGTGTTTAGGGTTTAGGTTTTTATTTTAGGGTTTAGGGTTTAAGGTTTTTTTAATAGAGAATAAATTCAGATTCAACATTTCTTCTTTTTGATTTCATCAACCAAGTAGCACCCCAAGTTTTCTAAGACATGCGATGACACAGATAAAAATGAGCACTCATATAATTCAAAACCCTAGATAAGTAGAATCATCTCTACTATAAAGACAGTTCCATAAGCAGATCGATTGTTCTTTTTTCTTCCATGAGAACCACTGCTGGATCCGCCTTCATATCCCCGATCTCTCCCTCCACAACCACAAGGGTTGTAACCTCTATCGCACGTCCCACCTCCATAACCACCATTGCTCCAGGCACCACCTCCATATCCACCACCTTTTGAATCCCCACGCAATATCCTTCACCTCCATCATCACCGTCAGCAAATTCTGATGGTGATGTTCGTCAAGGTTTTGCATTATTAATTAGTTTAGGGTTTAGGGTTTGATGGGTTTAGGTTTAGGGTTTAGGTTTAGGGTTTGTGGCAAGGTTTAGGGTTTGTGGTTTAGGGCTTAGGTTTGTTGGGTTTAGGTTTTAGGTTTAGGGTTAGGGTTTAGCATTTAGGGTTTAGTGTTTAATGTTTAGGATTTAGCATTTAGGTTTAGGGTTGTAGTTAGTTATAGTTTAGGTTTAGGTTAGTTTTAAGTTAAGGTTTTGGTTTACATTTTTTAATAAAAAATTAAGTAAATCAGTAGGTGTAGGTATATTTAGTTTATTTATTTATTTTTTATTTAATTGAGTTTATTTTATTTTTATTTTTATTTAGGTTAATTTTTTAAATTTTATTTAATTTATTTATTTTAGGTTTATTTATTTTAGTTTTGGTTTTATTTTAGTTTTTAGTATGTTTATTTTAGTTGAGTTTTATTTTATTTATTTTTTATTTTTTTTTTATTTTAGGTTTTTATTTTTTTTTTTTTTTTTTTTTTTTATTTTAGGTTTTTTTTTTATTATTTTAGTTTATTTATTTTAGTTTAGGTTTAGATTTTATTTATTTTAGTTTAGTTTTTAGTTTATTTTTTTAGTTTATTTATTTTATTTGTTTATTTTAAGTTTAGATTTTTTAGTTTGGTTTTTATTTTTTATTTATTTTTATTTATTTAGGTTTATTTTAGGTTTAGGTTTTCTTAGTTTTATTTTATTTTTTTATTTTAGGTTTATTTTCTTTTATTTTACGTTTAGGTTTTATTTTTTTTAGTTTTGTTTAGGTTTTTATTTATTTATTTTATTTAGTTTTTATTTATTTTATTTTAGTTTCATTTTCATTTTTTTATTATATTTTTAGGTTTAGGTTTAAGTTTAGGTTTAGGTTTTAGTTTAGGTTTTATTTTATTTTATTTTTTATTATTTTAGTTTAAGTTATTTATTTTATTTTATTTTTAGGTTTTTTGGTTTTTTGTGTGTTTTGTGGTTTTATTTTAGTTTAGGGTTTGTTAGGGTTTTAGGTTTGGGGATAAGGGTTTAGGGTTTAGGGTTTAGGGTCAGGTTGAGGCTTTAGTGTTTTGGGTTAGTTTTAGCATAGGGTTTAGGTTAGGGTTATTTATTTATTTATTATTATTTTAAATTAAGTAAGGTAGTTTATGTTTATCTAATTATTTTTTATTTTATTTTTTTTATTTTATTTTTATTTTTATTTAGTTTTATTTTTATGTTTATTTAGTTTAGTTTATTTATTTTAGTTTATTTAGGTTAAGTTTAGGTTTATGTTTATTTTTTTAGTTTAATTTTATTTTATTTTATTTTAGTTTAGTTTTATTTTACTTTTAGTTTAGGTTTAGGATTTATTTTATTTTTTTTTGGTTTAGGTTTTATTTTATTTTAGGTTTATTTTTTAGGTTTTATTTTTAGTATAGGTTTATTTTATTTATTTAGTTTAGGTTTAGGTTTAGGTTTAATCCATTTTAGGTTTTAGGTTTAGGTTTTATTTATTTAATTTAGTTTATTTAATTTTAGGTTTAGGTTTATTTTATTTTATTTTAGGTTTAGGTTTTATTTTTGTTTATTTTATTTTTTTATTTATTGTAGTTTTATTTTAGGTTTATTTTAGGTCCAGGTTTTTTATTTTAATTTTATTTATATTTTAGCTTTAGTTTTATTTTATTTAGGTTTTTTATTTTTTTTAGTTTAGTTTTTTTATTTTATTTATTTTATTATTTTATTTATTATTTTTTTTAGGTTTTTTAGTTTATGTTTTATTTTATTTTATTTTTTGGTTTTTTATTTTATTTTTAAGTTTTATTTAGCTAGCTTCAGTTTTAGTTTTAGGGTTTTTAGGGCTGGGGTATAGTTTGGTTTAGGTCTGGCCTGGGTTTAGTTGTATTTAGGGTAGGGTTTAGGGTTTAGATTAGGTAGGTTTAGGTTTGGTCAGTAGGTAGGTTTTGTTGGGGTTAGTTTTAGGGTTTAGGTTAGAATTTTTTTTAATTATAATTATTATAAAAAAAAAGCATTTTTTGTGTATTTATTTATTTTTTTTTATTTGTTTTAGTTTATTTTATTATTATTTTTTTATTTAGGTTTATTTTATTTTATTTAGTTTAGTTTATTTTTTGTTTATTTATTTTAGTTTAGGTTTTTTTTATTTTAGTTTATTTTTAGGTTTAGTTTAGGTTTATTTTTTGGTTTATTTTTATTTTTTAGTTTAGATTTTATTTTTATTAGTTTATTTTATTTTTATTTTAGTTCAACTTTAGGTTCTTATTTTATTTTTTAGGCTTAGGTTTTAGTTTTTTATTTTTGGTTTATTTTTAGGTTTAAGTTAAGTTTTTTTTAATAGATAATAAATTCATATTCAACATTTCTTCTTTTTGATTTCATCAACCAAGTAACACACCAAGTTTTCTAAGACACAAGCGATGACATAGATAAAAAATGAGCATGCATAGAGCAAATCAAAAGCCTTAGATAACTAGAACTGTCTCTAGTATAAAGACACAGTTCCATAAATAGCAGATCGGATCGACCATTCTTGAGTTTCTCCAGTTCCCATCAGAACCACCCCGACCTCTCGAGTAGCGGGATCCACCATCATATCCCCGATCTCTCCCACCACCACCTGTAACCTCCGTCGCTCCTCCTGCCACCATAACCACCACTACTCTGACCATCACTTTCACATCCTCTAGCACTTCCAGATCCCCCACCACTATGATAACCGTGGCCTCCACCTTCGCCTCCACCGCCAGATCTAGACTACGGTGATGTTGCTGCTGTCAAGATTCTACCCATTCTTAGGGTTTAGGTTTAGGTTTATTAGATTTTAATCTTTAAGGTTAGTTTATAGTTTAAGGTTTAGGGTTAGAGTTATGGTTTAGTTTAGGTTAGGTTTGTTTAGTTTGTGGGGTTTAGGGGTTTTTTAGGGTTTATGGTTTAGAGTTTGTATTAAGGGTTGGTTTAGGGTTTGGGAGTTGGTTTAGGGTCAGTGTCTAGTTTAATTAGTTAGTGTTAGGGTTTAGGGTTTTATTTTATTTTTTTATAGTTATTTTATTTTATTTTTATTTTTATATTTATGTTTATTTAGTTTTATTTATTTTAGGTTTTATAATTTTAGTTTATGTTTAGGTTTTTTTAATAGTTTTATTTTATTTTATTTTAGGCAAAAGGTTTTAATTTTACTTTGTGCCTAGCTCAAGTTTATTTTATTTATTTGGGTTTAAGTTTAGGTTTTTTTTATTTTTAGTTTAGTTTTAGGTTTATTTTTAGTTTATTTTAGGTTTAGGATTAGGTTTATTTATTTTAGGTTTATGTTTTATTTAGTTTATCTTATTTAGGTTTTTATTTTTTTAGTTTAGTTTAGGTTTTATTTATTTTATTCATTTAGTTTTTTTATTATTTTTTTTTAGGTTTAAGTTTTAGTTTATGTTTCATTTTATTTTATTTTGGTTTAAGTTTTGAATTTATTTTATTTTAGGTTTTATTTAGTTTAGTTTAGGTTTTTTTTTAGGGTTTTGTGGTTTAGTTTAGGGTTTAGAGTTTAGGGTCAGGTCAGTTTTAATGTTTAGCTTTGTGGGTTTGTTTAGGGTTTAGGGTTAGTTTTAGGGTTTATTTTAGGGTTTAGGGTTTGGGTTTTTTTGTTTTTTTATTATTTTTTATTTTTTTTCTAAATTAACTAAATAAGAAGGTTTAGGATTATTTAGTTTATTTATTTATTTTTAATTTATTTCAGTTTATTTTATTATTTTATTTTTATTTAGTTTATTTTTATTTATAGTTTCTTTATTTTTTTTAGTTTTTTTTATTAGTTTTTTTAGATTTTGGTTTAGGTTTAGGTTTATTTTTTGTTTAGTTTTATTTTTATTTTATTTTATTTTTCAGGTTTAAGTTTTATATTTTATTTCTAGGTTTAGGTTTAGTTTCTTATTTTATTTTTTTAGGTTTAGGTTTTAGGTTTTTATTTTAGGTTTTTTTAGGTTTAAGTTTAGTTTTTTTAATAAAGAACAAATTCATATTCAACATTTCTTGTTTTCAATTTCATCAACCAAGTAACACACCAAGTTTTCTAAGACACAAGCGACGACATAGATAAAAAATGAGCATGCATACAGCAAATCAAAAACCCTACATAACTAGAACCATCTCCACTATAAAGATATTGTTCCATAAGTAGCAGCTCAGATCGACCATTCCTAAGTTTCTCCAATTCCCATCAGAACCACCCCGACCTCTCGAGTAGAGGGATCCACCATTATAGCCCCGATCTCTCTGTCCACCACCACCATGGTTGTAACCTTCCTCGCTCTTCCCGCCTCTATAAGCACGACTACTCTGACCACCACTTCTATATCCACCAGCACCTCCAGATCTCCCACCACCATCAGTAACTGCCGCCTCCCCGCTAGATCTAAACTGAAATGGTCGATGGTGATGTTCTCGCC
>JAKCPB010000540.1:0-118593 GCA_021442155.1 Cymbidium sinense | reverse complement strand
ATTATTTGAATTAATTAATTTAATTAATTATCAAATTAAGCCATTTTGTGATTTATTAAGTTTTAGTGGCTTTCATTGATGTTTCTAAGTTCATTAGGGTTTGTTATGTTGATTTGAAGTGATTTGATTAATTTTGATGATTTATTTTATTTAATATTAATTTATTTCATTAAAATTGAAGTTTGGAGTTTAAAATTTAATATCTTTGATTTACTTGAGATAAATCATAAACATTTTTCTTAAGTTTTATTTTAATTTGAATTTTAGTTCATAAAGTTTCATTTCAATTATATTAATAGTTTTTGACTAATTTGAGTATAATTAATTTTAATTAAAGTAAAATTAATCCAAATTTACCTAATATTATTGGGGATTTTAGATTTAATGGATTCTACTCATTGAGATAAATCCATAGAACCCTTATTTATATTTTTTATTTTTTAGATTTACATTTTATTAATTATGATTTTTTGAAGTTCCTAGCATTTTTTTTAATAATTTTGTAATAATTTAAAATGAGAAAAGATCATTTTAAATGGTAGCGCCAACATGGCGCCGTTGCCACATGACACGACGCCATTAGGCCATGCAGAAGCCATGACGACCACGTCAAAAGCGACGCAACGTGGGATGGATCTTGACCGTCCGATCAAACTCGATTCCTTCGGTGGTTTCCTATAGGGGTTGAATCAGATCATACAGCTAGATCTCACCGTCCATTCCAAATAGAAAGAACGGATGACAAAGATTGCTTCCTATTTGTCTCTGGTGAGAGATGAATGTCGTCCGTTGAATTCAATAATTTTTGGTGATCTGAGGCCAATTTTGACGTCATTTAAATTGCAAAATGATCAAGGATTGATTTGTAATCAATCTATACGGTTTGATCCTCTTGGGGATCAAATTCCTTTTACAAAGGACCAACAAATTTTGCTAGAGGCATCTGTTTTGAAGCATACCTCATATGCAGTGATCCTCGGCGGTTGCCGTGCTCCAAGTACCTTTGCCTCAATGGGACAAAGCCATAGATGTAAATTGGTGGCTTGCCTCCTCGCTAAATGCCTTGGAGATCAATTTGTGGCCATTTTTCATCTAATTTCACTATTCTTCGGCTCGCAAGCAGCGATGAGCCTTGGTGAGGATTCAATTAAAGTCTCCTCATTCTCTAGAACATGTTGGGACGTTCAATTTAAGATGAAACACCCCCTCTCATTTTTCCATTGGAGGCTGAGAGATGGCCATCGGCTTTGCCCAAATTGCAGCTTTTCGGTGCTGAGAGGTCGGGGGAATGCTCCAATTCTCCTTCTATTCATCTTGTGGATGAGTTGGGATGAAAAGATAGAGAGGAGAGGCCTCTCTCTCTCTTTTTTAGATGGTCGAGAGCCATGTATTGAAACTTCTAGGTGGTGATTCCACCATGTGGGTGGCTTGCCATGGGTGGATTTAGTCTCTCTTGGCCTTGTGAGTATGTTTGGATAAGAAATTTGAGTGGAGGAACTCATTTCAAGTGAGGACCTAAAAAACTTCTTTAGCCACATGGTTAAAAAAATCACATGAAATGAATTAAGGTTTATTAAAAATAATTAAAATAAATGAAATCAATTAAAATTGGAATAATCCTAAATTTACTTAATATTTAGTGAATAATTGAAATTATAATTAAACATAATAATTGATGAAATTATTATCCAATCTAAATGTGAAGCTAGGCCTAGACTAGGTTTGGAACCTTAAGCACTTCATGTTTTAGATTCCTTAGACTAAGATCGAGCAAAATAAAAATGTGTAAAATTTGATCATATAAATTTTTTTTGATAAAATAATAAATCCTTAATTATAGATACTCTTTAAATCAACTTAAGCAATAAATTGAACAATTAAATCACTCAAGACCTAAAATCATGAAATTCAAATAACATATCAAAACCAAAGAAAAGAAAAAAATCTTTAAATCAAGTTTAATAACATAATTAGTCTAATCAAATGAATCTTAAATTGAAACTAATTTTGGACCATAACTTGATCAAATAAACTAAAATAATTAATATAAAACTTAAGCAAATAAAATTAATAAAATTAAATCAAAAGGTTTAAACCAAATAACCATCAAATTAAAATCAACATATAAATCAAATAACTAAATTTGATAAACTAAATGATCAAAATCATAATTGAATAGTCATTTTAAACTGTAATTAAATTACAAGTCAATTAAATCAAGGCACATTATTCAAATTGAATTAAACATTAATGAAAATATAAAAATTATTAAATTGAAACATTATTAAAATTATTTGATCAACACAAGTCATATAAAATTAAATCATATTTTTTTAAATGAAACTTAATGAAATGAATTGACATTAAGAAATTAAACATTAATTGAATTATTAAAATTGAACTAAATCAATCTAAAACCTAATAAATCAAAAAAATTAATATCAACAGTCAAAATGCATAAAGCTAAAATAACCTCAACATTCTTAATCTTTAAAATCTTAACTAAATAAAAAATACTAATTAAATTAAACCCAATTCAATTAAATCTTTTAATTAATTTCAAAAATGATAAGTAAGACACTTAGGTTCGTAGTTTAACCTCTGGATTTGATTATCACCTCATAGTGGAGATTTCATTCTATTAGGATTACGATGTTGAATAGAATAGGTTTTGCCCAAATCAAAATTCATTTTACGCTTCATTCTTTAAACCATAAATTCAACTTAAACATAAAAGAATAAACCTAAAATTAAAATAAATTTAAAATTAATTAAATAATTTAAATTGAAACCATCTAATCTTAAAATCAACAAAATTTAAACTCTAATTAAAAGTTGAACCTAAGAAGGCCAAGTGAAGCCATACCACACAAGCTCCTCTTTTCACACATTGGATAATATTAGATCATAGATCCTAGATTTAGGTTAGGTTTGTTATCGTGATGATTCATGTTGTAATGTGATGTTTTCTTATTTTGTGGTCTAATGCTTTATGAATGGCTAGAAATTATTTTCTCATTACTTGGATGTTAGGAATTCTTTTATGCTAATACTATTTGCTATGGGCGTGCTTAAAAGGACTATCGTAATAAACTAAATGATGTTTGCTTGCAGGTGCTATTTAAATTCTTAAGCATAACCCAATAGGATTGATGGGATTGGGAACCGTTAGTGCTAAGTCAGTATGTTTGAAATATAAACTGCTGGTGTGCTTTACATTTTTCTAATGTTTATTTTAAAATTAAAAAAATACAATTTAAGCCTAGAATTAGGTTAGGATCTATGGGATATAGGAATAACAATTGTTAACTTTAGCCGTTGATGGTCCCCTATAGAGCCCAAGGATGTCGCTAAAAAAGGTGATGATCTTGAATGAAGACCCCCATAAATCAAGACTTTAGTTTTAGGCTGGGCTATATGATGGAAGAGGTCAGCGACAAATTTTCTTTTTTCCTTCAGGGTGTATAATGGTACTTGGTCCCATCGACTTATTATATTTAATTAAATTAATCTTGATTTATTTTGGGGTGTGCAATAAAATTGCATATTTTTCATAGATTTTTTTGTGATTATTGTATTATGTAATGAAGCAAGGATTTGTTAGGCTCTTAGAAAAACTAATTTTTCTACCCCATTAAATTTAAATAACTAAAACATAAACAAACAATTCGTAACCTCACTATAATTAAAGCCTTAATCATGAACAATTAAAAGTAGTAAAATAATTAGACTTTGTGAACTATACAAGCATATTATTCATACTTTTTGAATTAGGAACTTCACCCATTACATATAATGGGGGTACCTAACATATGAGGATGACCACCCTTCCTAAAAAAATGTGGCTTTTTTATTAATTTAGCCTATGACTCTTATATAATTGCATCTCATCTTAGGCATGAATTTGCATACTTAAGGCCTTAAATAAAATTATGAGTAAGAAAAAGTACATAAAAATAGAAATTATTACATTAATTAGGTGCATAACATACCAGACTTGAACTTGGAGTTAGGGAGTGAGAGGCTCTTAGTTTCCTTTCTTAATTATAATAGCTCATCCATTTTACATTCATAAGACTGAACTCATGGATTTAAAATTTCTTAGGTGGTGTTAGATGGCAACCCTTTTCAAGTAGGAAATAAGTCCTAAAGAGTTGGAGATAAGTCTATTTTCTCAAGTGATAAAGAGAACTAATAATTCTTAGAAATTAAGCTAGGTCGCTCCTTTGATGAGCACTTCTACATTTAGATTATGAAGCATCCTATTGGAATAAGTCTTAAACTCTAGGCATTTCTTTTATCTTGTGTTGTTAGAATCTATGTTATCAATTTCTAATAAAAAGTCAACTCAAAATCTTAATAGTTTTAATTTTAAAATGAAAAGCCCAATAGTAGGTGGTGGAAATTTTTATTTAGAACACCACGCAGATCTTGGGGTACTTATTGTAATCAAATATATCATTAAAGGATAAATATATTATATCAGAAGATAAACATATTACTATATAATACATTCAATTACTTAATAAGGACTCCTAAGGCTGATGTGTCTTCAATGTACCAGAGATTCTTCCCCTAAACTACATGTAGAAGTGTTGACCTCACTACCCTCATCCTAGACTTAGGATTCTTCTAGACACTAAGACTTCCCTAGTGCTAGGACACTTCTAGTGATTAATGAAACACCAAACACAAGCCTGGAGACTCATAGGTACACCCAATGACTAGAACTTACCTTAGGAGGACCTACCCTAAGACTCATCCAAAGTTCATGGTCAACTAACTAACCTAATCCAAACCAAATGATTACAATTCAAGCTCCAAGAAAAAAATACTAATTCAGGCTCAATTTGATCCATCTTGGTTTAACTTGGCTAAAGAGGGTAAGGTGATTCAACCTAACCTCTGAGCATAAGAAGACCAATCCAATACCCAACTATCATATTCAAACCTAATATACCCAAACTCAATTGAATTGAATTGAACCGGATTGAATCTTATCCAAGCTCCAAGCCAAACTAACTTTGGCTCTAACTCAAGTTAACCTATTTGAACTTCATAAGACCAAAGTCCTATTCAACTTGATTCAAGCCAATCAGACCTAACCTAAAATTCTTGATCACTCCCAAACACTCAATTAAACATCAAAACTTATCCCAATCAATTCAATTAAATCAATTAACCCAATTGAATCAAGTTGACCTAAGTCAACTCATTTGACCTAAAGGGTTCAAATAAGTCAAAACCCAATCTAACTCAAATCAATTGCAATCAAAGCCATCAATCAACTTTAAATTCATCATTGGACACATTCCCACCTTTATATAACTTCAATTGAACCAAACTTATTCAATCAAACCACTTGACCCAAGTTGACCTAAATAGTTCAATTGGATCGAACTTGAATCAAACTTCAATTGGACCAAATCAAGTTGTTCAATACATCCTTGAATGATTATAAACCATCAATGATCACTCAAATATAATTCATTTCACTAAGCTGCCAATTTAGCCTCTTAACCCAAGTTAACCCAATTTGACCTAAAGAGTCAAATTGGGACAAATCATGCCCTAACCTAAATTAATTACAACCAATGGTTTTCATCCATCACCAATTGAGTATCAGACATGATCCAATCACCAATTGAAGCCAATTTGGTCAAACTAAGCTAATCAACATTTAATTTGACCTAAAGGATCAAATGAAGTAAAATCACATTGTGGTGTTTATTGGATCCATCGAGTGGACCCCAGATCTTAGGGGATACTTATTGAAGAGATTGGTACAACATTGAGGTATGATGTACTATCTCAAAAGATAGAATTATCACCCTATAATGGACTTAATCACTTAATAAGGACTTCTAAGGCATGATGGGTCTTCATATGTACCACATAATCTTCCCCTACTTTACATGGAAAAGTAAAGTAAGGTTTATTTTATATCAAGTTCTTTAGTTTCCTATCAAGGCAAGCCTCCATAGTTAATTACATCCTAGGAAAGGGGATTTCATAAGAAAACTCTTGATGAAAGAAGTCAATCATTGGCTCCAAAGATTTCAAGGTTAAGACTATCAAAGGATTGGTTATTTTAGAAAATTAAATGAGATTGCTTGATTAGAGAGACTTATTTTAGAATCCAAAAGAAGATAAGTAGAAAATCTTCATGATACTAGGAAGCCTAGTGAGCATTCCAACCTATTATATGATGAGGCTTTACATTTTTGAAAGTGAGAGGATTTATTTGTTTGAGTTGAAATTTTATTAGACTGTTAGGGCTTATAATCCATCAACACAAGAATGTGAAAATACCTAAGAGGTGAGGATTTATGCTTGTAGCCTAAGGAAAACAAGAAACCTCAAATCCTAAATTTAGGGAGCTTTAGCACAAGTTAAAGCACGACCTAAATCTAAGAAAAAGGGGACATAATGGGTTACCCCCAAAAGAGAGAATAGACACATTCTACTCTTTTGGACTTACAACCGCCTAGAGTGGCTTCCAGCTAACACCTCATATGCTTCAAAATAGTGTAGTCCAGTCTTATGAAATTACAAGATGTTTTAAGCTATTATTTAATTTTGAAAGAGACTAGAGTCCTAAACTCACTCCCTAAGAGACTAGATCATGTTTGATCTGAGCATATGACTTAGTCTAAAAATATAAAAATGTTTTCAAATTTTATATTATTTTGACACATTCATTCGAACAAAAGCTTGGGATATTTTATGCATAAATGCATGATGACATTTGGTTATTGGACAAATCAAAAGAGAAAAAGGGTGAAGCTCTATCATAAGGGGTTGCTCTCATAAGTTGTCCCAAAATTGCTAAAATGGAGGCCCTCATTTGCAAGAGTGGTAGAACATATCATGCATGATGTGAGACATATAACATACTAAGGGTTGTTAAATCTTTTAATTATCTTGATTATAGCCTAAGCTTTAAAATGAGATCAAAGTTGTTTAAAATTTAGTTATGAGTTATTAATTGCATAGAAAAATTAGTTTTTTCCTAAGAGCCTATAGCATCCAAGCTACACATTCAATCATCAATCATGAAGAAACTATGAAAATCATGTTGTTATATTATGTAATCTAAACAAAACAACAATAATTTATAAGCTATCATGAAATAATAAGAGGCCAATGTGAGTACCACGTACCATGGAAAAGAGAAAATTTGGGTAAGCTCTACTCTTATACAACTCATTATAAAATAATATTACAATTGAAATTGAATACATGCTATGGGGTCTTCATTCTTTATTTCTTCTTTCTTCCTCCCTTTGATTTGATTTGCTTCAAGGCATCATCGGGCACCCCAGGACTAAGCCTTATAACCATTGTTTATCCTAATCCTCATAGCATTAATCCTAATTCCTATTACAAAATAACATTTTTATGAGAAAAGTAAATTTAGCTACACCTACAAAATAGATATTAGCTAAACATACATACAATCCTAAGTAGTTATATTTCATAATTTGGACTTAGCACCCTGCACATGGGTAACTAAGCCCACATATCCTAATGTGGACTATGTTTAGGGGCATAAAAAACCTCAATCAAAACATTTATATTTATTTTGAGCGACGTTAAGCATAATCTTCTATAAAAAATAATATTAGACTATCAACGCCCAAACATCCGCCTACGATCCACATTCTTAACATCCCCTAAAATATTACATCATAAAATAAAACACATCATCATTACATGCACCTTCCTAACCTAAAGCTAGAAGTGGTGACTTAGCATTCTAATGTGTGCTTCAACTTTTGTAGGATGGCTTAGCTAAGCTTTTGAATTATAATTTCTTAAGTTTTGAAAACTTTAAGTTAACATGATGGATGGTTTTTCATTTTGAGTTATTTAGAAAATTAGTGAGTTTTAATTTGCATTTTGTTTATTTCATTGAATACACACTTAGTATCTAAGTGTTATAAAGAGAAGAAATAAGCAACCTCTTTCATCCCTATCCTAAGTTGTTTCCTAAAAGCACATTTTTATAATTTAGTTTCTTTAAGTGAATGACTTATTAAATTTTTTATTAGTCCTAAGTTTAGGTTAACCTTAAGGAATCCTTTTCAACATGAAAGGCATCTTATGATTAATGTAATTGAATTACCATCATATAAAATATGTTGAACTATTCATTTTCATCACCCATAATATACATATGATTTTAACACTTAGTATACCTATACATGCAATATATTTTGGCACACTTAAATGATTATGAATGCATATGTTTTTTATAGAAAAGTGGACTTTCATTCTCCAATCAAATACACATACACATGTATAAAAGATGTAAGCAAGTACGTGCTATTATTTTAACCAAGGAAGTTAGATAATCCAATGACCTCCTCTACTTAAACCCTCATATTTCTAGGATGTCTAGACTATATACTTTCTATATTAAATACATATGAATGTATGTACAACTATATGAATGAAAATCATACAAAAGATTATATTTTTGGTTGAATTATTTATACATGTAAAGCATAAAGCTCTATCCAAATTCTAATACAAAGATACATATGAATGCTATTAAATAAGCACATGCCTTTGTTAACCAAGGGGAGATAATGAAATGACCTCAGTCTACTTAAAGCCTCATATTCCTAGAGTGTCCAGACTATATACTTATTATCATTCAAACATATGTAAATCATTACATGAACATAAGAAATAAAACACTACTTTTACATGCTTAAGCTATAAACACATGCAAATCTTATACATATATTCATAACTACTATTACTCCAAATATTATTATCAATTTATAACTTTTGAGAAGTAATTTTGAATTTATTAGTGATAATAGCCACACTTATAATAAGATTAAGTCATCACATTCAATTTTACAAAAGTAAACTTCTTTCTAATTTTGAAAATATGAATGTATGATATCATATAACATACAACATTTATGGTGATTGAAAAGGAATTGCCAAACTTTTTCACATAATTCATTCAACTATACTAATTCTACAATCACATTAAATAAAATCATTTAAAGATAACCAAAGCTTCTTATTAATTTGATTTTGAATTTTGATTGAACTTATAGAGAGATCATTTTCCATTTTATCCCCTTCCCATGTTGGTGATTTGAATTTGTTTAAGGAAAGGTAATTAAGTGATTTTTATAATTTAGTTAAGTTGAACTATTAAACAATCCATTTAAATACCCTTCCCTATGCTTCTTTAATTTGATTAACCATTTAATCATAAGACAAAATGATATGCACATGAGGGAAATAAAATTGTAATTCTCTTAAAGGACCTAATGCAATTGGCTCATGATTAGAGATTAATTAAATTAAAGAATCTAATTAAGTACTTTTATGATTTTCTCACACATATGGGCTAATCATAATTTCCTTAGGAGTCTTTAGGTTATTGAACACATAAAGAGGAACCCTTAATTTAAATGTTGATTATGTGATGTGATTATCAATTTAATTTGGTTTGATTTGGCCATTATTAATTAATTAATTCCTCAATCAAGCCATGTTTTAATTAACTCTCTTAACGAAATGAAGTTGGAAAAGTAATTAAGAAAGTGGTCCTAATCACTCTCCCTCACCATTTCACTATTAAGTAGTGATTAATGAACTTAAATTAGTTAATTTTTATTATTTAGAATCTAAAATAATCAATAAATTGGTTAAGAGGGTAATTAAGGTTTGAATTTCAAATTCTCTTAATTACATAGCTAACAAACCCCAATAAAATTGTGGGAGGCAGAGGTCATCCCATTAAATCAACCCAAGTTTGTGATTAATTGCCCAACCAATTAGGGCTTAATTAAGCTAATTAAATAAATATTAAATTCTTAATTAAGCCTTAATCACTATTCAAAATTAAATGAAATTATTTTTATCAAATTCTCCTTGGTTTAACCTTTCCAAAATGTATTTGTTTGTATTTTTTGGATTTTCTATAATTAGTTATGATTTTAGGAAGTTTCACAATTATTTTTAAGCCTAATTTAATCCCATCTAATATGTCATGTGCCGTTGATTTCCACATGGTGCCACAAGATATTTAAATGGTGACGTGCATACATGCATGGTGATTTTTGTCTCGCCATCCATCTATGATCAACAATGGGGATTAATGTGACTCTATAAGATTAAAATTGAAATAATTTAGCGGATTAATCATGGTCATCCACTCCAATCATGTGGAACATATGGCAGATGATCCATCATCTCTCGAGCAATGAAAGATGGACACCGTCTACCCTCCACCGCTTTGTTTGGGCTCGCCTGAGCTCGTGAGGCATCAAGATCTACCCAAAAGCTTCAAGAAGGGGATCTAGAGAGATATAACAGTGGAATTCATAAGAAAACATGATTTGCTTCACAAAGGCCCAACAATAAATGAAATTTTAATAGTTTGCTAGAATTTACCTCGCCAAAGCTCGGGACCATGACAAACTGATCGAGGTAACTTCATCTTGAAGAGACCAAGCCCTATTGAGAAGCTTACTTTGACTCCTTGTGGTGGCTCTATAGACCAAACGCCAGGAATCCTACTAGAGTTGGTCTTGGATTGGCCTCCAGTGCTCAATTGATCGGGAATCAATTTTTTTCTTCGTGAGCTGTGGTAGGGTGAAGTTAGTTTGAGAATGGTTAATTTTGAGAGAGTTGCATGAAATAGGTGCCCTTTTTGCTTGTTTTGATGCCACTGATGGGGAGGCCTGGAACTTGGGGAAAGCTCTGGGAGTTCATTTTCACTCCAAAGCTCTAGAATGTTTTCTCCCTATTTGAATCAAGATGGGAGAGTATACCCTTCCCTCCAATAATGGCTTGGATTGATTCTGAGGTGCTGAGAGGGAGGCGTGGGTGAGGAGGTCGAGGTGGCTCTGAGTGGGTGAGTGAGGAAGTGGGCGCCAAGGGATGAGGTAGCTTGTCCTTGCTTTCCTAGTGTAAGAGGAGGTGGGTTAGGTCACCTGATGACCAATGGTTGACCCAACTAGCCTTGGTTAGGTTAGGAGGGTTAAGGGTCCAAACTAAGCTTTGGGTGGTGCAAGTAGAAAGGAGGAGGTTTGACCACACAAAATGGATTTTGTCTTATGTGGAGGGCTTTACCCAATGGGTAATGGGTCAAATTTGATTTGGTTGACTTGGTGACCCAAGGATGGGTCATGCCATGTTTGAATGGATTTGAGTTGAGGTTGTTTGGCTCAATTTGACCCATGTAAGTCAAATTAAGTTAGTTGACCAATTGGTCAAGGCACCATGGTTGTGATAAGTTCAAATGATGATTTATGGGTTTAATTAGTTTGATTTAATTTGAATTAAATTTGATTTTTCCATGGTTCATATGAGCCAAATTAAGTTGACCAATTTGGTCAAATTGAATAAATTGGCTTGCGTTAGGTGTTGTTTTAGGTTCAATTGGTCATTTGAAGATGATCATATGTTTTGATTTAATCAATTTAGATTTAGGAATGATTTAGACCAATTTGACCCTTTAGGTCAATTTTGTCTAAATGGGTCAATTGGTTTGATTTCGTTAAATTGGATCCAATCAAGGGTTTGATCATATTCAATCATTATAGAAGGTCTTGAATGGTTTGGTTCAATCCAATTTAGGTTGGATTTGGGTTTGGTTCAAATGGGTCCTTTAGGTCACTTTGGGTCAAGTGAGCCTAATGGATCAATTGAGCTAACTTTGGGTTGAATTAGGTTGAATTGAGTTTGATAATTGATTTAGAATTGATTGATGGCTTTGGTTGCAATTTATTTGGTTTTAATTGGATTTTGGCTCATTTGGACATTTTAGGTTCAAATGGGCTAGCTTGGGTTAATTGAATTAATTTTGGTCAATTGGCTTGATTGTAGATTTTGGTAGAGTGTGGAATGAAGGTTTAAAAGGTTAGAGTGCTCTTGTAAAAATAAATTGAGTTTGGTTTGATTGAAGGAATTTTGGTTAAGTCCATAGGATTAGGTTTGGTTAAGCTGGGTTTAGGTTATGGGTTTCAATCATTTGGCTTGGAATTTGGATATAAATTGGGATTTAATCGGGTTTGGTTGGATTAATTTGAGGTTTGGTTTTGGCTAAGGGATACCATAAGCCATGGGTTAAAGCCATATGATAGGTAGGTTTTCTAAAGTCCTAAGACATAGCCTAAACTTATGGCAAGTACTCCTAAGTCCCTTGGTTTGGGTCAAGTGTTCACCAAAACACTAGAAGTGTCCTATGACTAAAAAAGTCTTAGTGTCTAAAAGACTCCTAAGTCTAAGATGGGAAGATAGAATCCTCACTCCAAAAGTGAGGTCAACAAAATGACCCCAATAGGTGTGGTGTAACTGATAAGGCACACTACACGTATTGTGTGACCGAGATGATCAACAGTATCCAAAAGGATTGCAAGCATTAACGAAGACTATCTACACCTAAACCAAGAGGTGGATAGAATAATGATCTTAATGCAATACAACTCATCTCATGCCAAGGGCATAAGAGAGCCAAGAACATTTGGTTTGAATTAATTAAAGATTGATTTCATGTCAAGGACATGAAGAGACATTCACTGGGGAGTCGCACATGAATTAGATTAGATTTAGGGATTGGTTTTTACCAGGAGCATAAAAGGAAAAATCTACTAGGGATTA
This sequence comes from Cymbidium sinense, assembly GCA_021442155.1. Classification (NCBI taxonomy): domain Eukaryota; kingdom Viridiplantae; phylum Streptophyta; class Magnoliopsida; order Asparagales; family Orchidaceae; genus Cymbidium; species Cymbidium sinense. The sequence continues at coordinate 105,954 of JAKCPB010000540.1, read as the reverse complement.
AGGTTTGATTGGGTTCATTTGATTTAGTTTGGGAAGAATCTACTGGGGATATAAATTTGATTGGATTTGTTTTAATTTGTTTGATTTAATTTGATTTATGGAAGGGAAATCTGCTGGGGATACATGTTTGAAATTATTTTGATTTGGCTTGTTGATTTAATTTTGATTGATTAATTTTGATTTGGTTTTGATTTAGCTCCACTGGGGGAGATCAATTTGATTGATTTGATTTGATTTGATTTGATTTAATTTAATTTAATTTGGACCTTATCGGTGTGTGATGGACCACACTAAGAAGGGGAAATATAAGCCTGGGCCTATCTTAGATTTACCAATCTAAAGGGGTAGTCTACTGGCCAAAGGGTAGGAATATCCAACCTAGGGTTTGCCTTTCGGTGTGCAATGGATATGCTAAGAGGAAAGCATAGGGACTTTCATCTTCTAAAGCGAAAATAATCATTGGGGTGACTTATTGATGGCATAACAAATCAAACCAAACCTAGGTTAACTACTGACTAAGTGCCACAGGGAATCTTATCTTAACTCTAGAGTAGTCAAGGAGATTTTTATAGGGAGTTTTGCTGACGCTACCCAAAAGATAGGATGTATGCTTGGGAAAAGATGCCTCTAAGGGGTTATCCTAATCCACAGGAGATTTGGTTTTGTTTATTTGTTTATTTCTTTCACTTGGACCCTATTGGTTTGTGAGGGACCACACTAAGAAGAAGCCATGGGGGCTTTGGCCTATCTCAATATTTTTGGTCCAAGGAAGAGTTCGCGCATCCGTAGTACAGAACTTCCAACCACAGGGGTGGTTACTAGGAAAGGGAGCTGTCCAATCTAGTAGTAACTTGGGTTGTGTCTAGATAGGGTCACAAAGGACATGATCCAAATAGAATTCTCATAAGGGAGGTGCCTCTTGGGGCGTTATCCTGATCCACAAAAAGATGAAGCCTATAGGTATACAATGGTCGACTCAAGGAGAAAGCACATGGACTTACATCTACCTAAGTGGTGTTGTCCACCGGGTGGGTCACTGTCAGCAATGCAAACACCAACTGACCTAAGGTGCCCATTGATGAGTGATGATCAATCTAGGAAGAAAGCATCAAAGACTTATAACTTCTTAAGCGAAAGTGATCATCGAATAGTCTGTCGTCAGCTAGACAACTACTATCCAAACTAGGGCGACTACTAAATGGAAAGTCACAAAGAAGGACTAGACCCAAACTTGAAGTAACTAAGAGGAAAGGATCAGTTGGGTGTCTTACCCTAATTCTCAAACATAAACTTGACCTAGTCATTGTATGGTGGCTAGTTCAAGAAGAAAGCATGAGGACTCACATCTTATTAACTAAAGCCAACATCAGGGTAGATTATTGGTTATGCAATAAGACATACTAACAGGGCACTCATCGGTGTGCAGTGGTTATGGCAAGAAGAAAGCACAAGGACTTACTTTCTCCTAAGCAAGAGATCACTTGGGAGACACACTAGCTAGGTAGTGAATCAAACTCAACCTAGAGCAGCTACTGAGTGAGGGCCGCTGGGGGCATTATCTCAACTCAAAGTAGCAAATAAAGGATTTGTGTTTTTGTTGTGCTAATGAGGGATAGGTTGCTGCTCGGGTACTTTACACCTACCCAAATCACTCCATAAAGATCCACAAAGGGAAAATGCTTTCAATTTAAAGAGATTTTGATTTGAAATTAAGTTTTATTGATGAAATTTGTTTTTAAACATTATTTTATGGGTAATAATTCTTAAGGTAGTGCCCATTGATTAGAAGCATTGGGCTCTCCCCTTTATGGTTGATAAGTTGATAGGATCCTCTTTGGTAGGCTATTTCTATAATGAAAGGGCCTTCCTTGCCTCCCATCTTGTGATGGTCAATAATTGGTCTCCTTAGGGCTAAAACAAGCTCTCCTACTTGAAAAGCTCTTAACTTTGTGAGCTTGAATCATTTTTTCTTTATATAACTCGAGGTTCTAACATGCTCATAAGCGTTTCTCCTCCAAACCTTTAAGCTCTTTTAACTGCAATCAGGCATTCTAATCGGTTGTAATAAGGTTTGAGATAATCATGGCAGACCTAAAGTCAGTATTTTTCTATAATCAAAACATAAGTAACGTGTTGGGGGGGAATGCAAATGTCATATCTATTTAGCTCTTCTCAATCTACAATTATATATACGAGAGCCTAGCACCAAGAAGAAAGAGTTTGTATGGTGGATCCATAGTAACCATAGGTGACTAACCCTTGTGTAATCCTCTTAGGAAGCTATATAGAAACCCGAACCAATCTCTAAGTGAAGTAAGAAAGCCCATGATGTAGAAGCTATTACTAAACAAATAGGTAATAGGAGTGTCCCCATGGAATGAGTATCTACTATATCCAATATCTACAATAGTCCGTATATAAGCATAGCTTGCGTGAAGTCAAATTGCCTAGCCATCCTATTAGGATTGTATCCCTCCATTATCACAGACTCATGGCACCGGTAATAAGGCCAAGCAAGTCTTAGTCCAATGAGGTTTTATGCATCTATATCCTAGCCTTGATTATAGTAAGGGTGCCCTCTATTAGTAAGAGAATCTATGAAGCTTTGTCTCATCTATGTAGACATACTATGAAAGGATGTTTTATAAATGATCTATCAAGCGTAATGGACAGTTTGGACCTGATCCCTATCTAGGGCGACTAAAGCCCTGCTCAACTGCATGATTATAGGGAAGCACTACTCTCTAAAATAAGATGACATCTCAGGACAATTGAAAGCTTTTGATATATGTGCATGAATCCATCTATGTAAGTAGTGTTGAGCAGCATCTACATTATAACATTATGAGTCAGTCATCACGCTCACTCTGCGTAATCTATGGTATAGATAGGGTAATGATGTAGGTGCTAATGCTACCCTCTCGCCATGAGCAATCAAGCTGGCCATCAAGAGAGTGGAAGGTTGAAAAAGTCTATTGTGATGTGGAAATATGAAATACAACCAAGTGTTAATGAAAGCCACTAAAGATAGCTCCTCATCAATGTCCCATGATAAGATTCACCAAAAACAACTCTTCTTTCTAGCTCAAATCTAGATCATTGACTTTTATATGAATAAAATCCTAGATCAAATGGATCATTCAATTGTGAAAAATGAGGTGAACATATTGCTAAATTAAGGAAGCTCTCAGACCATATGCCTAGAGTAACTACGACCTATCACTTACAGCCTAATCTCCACTCTCTAAATAGTCTCTAATACTAAGCTAGAGCATGATGGAGACTTGAGAAATATACTTTTCCTGTGGCGCTTCAATATCCACATTATATGAGCACCACCGCATCAAAAGAAGAATAAGAGGAGGAGAATGATGAATATGATTAATAGTCTCCTTTTTTATTTTATTTAATATTTTATTTTTTATACAACTTATATAATCATTTTTTATTTTAATAAATAAATTTTCATTTACATGTTTATAGATTTCTTTGTATATGTCCTTTTGTTTATCATTTGAAAGCTCTAGGATTTAAAATAATAGAATTTTTATAACTTTAAATGATATTACAATAATAGTGCTTTTGCACTGAAAATATAGCACATAGGTGTTGTGAGCTTGTAAGACATAAGTTTAATAAATTAAAAGGCAACTCTATGGCATTGTGACATTATGATGCTCTTAAGATAAAATGTCTTGTCATCCTACCTAAGAGTCTAGCACTAAGACACTATAGTGTTTTTAAGATAGAAATATTTTGTCATCCTACCTGAGAGGTCAGCACTGTGGTACTCGATATGTAGTGCAACTGCACTGGATAGACAAGACTTAGACTTTCAATTTAGCGAGTTCAATATTCCAAGTGTCCAAAATCATAAAATTAATATAGCACTGTGGCGTTAAGGGATAGCAAAACGGTGCTATGAGAAGACCTTTCCCACAAAACCTGAGAGCTTAGCTCCTCAGTATTAAGCCCATAGTGCCTAGGCATTATTTTATCAGTGCCTAAAATTTAACAATTTTTGGAGAAATTTATAATTTCAACAACGTTACATCTTAGCAGTGCTAGATTTCATGATTTTTGGTGCATTAAAACCCTTTTCTTTTGTGATGGATCTAAGATCAATGGAAGGAGAATTTTATTTTACATCAGAACCAAGTTTGATGGTGGATGATGTAGTGCCTTGCAAAAAATAGTGCTTCAAAGACCGCCAGAAAAAAGATGTGAAACTTGAAAGCTTAGTTTTGCAGAATTGTAAGAATTATACCTAAACTTGAAAGCTTAGCACCATGACGCCAAATATCTGGTGTCTCAGCATTATGGGACAGAGCGTTAAAGATTTTATTCTCAAGAACACAACACCTTATTGCTGGATCTCACTGTCATGGCTCCATGAAGCTGGAACTCTAATTTTGAACAAGATTATTACAAAATTTGATAATTTTTTTTGAAAATTTAGTGGCATAATGCTTTACGAGTCCTAGATTTTTACTTATTTAGTGCAAATGCACTCTCTTCCTTGTTCTAGATCCAAGATCAATGAAGGGAGAGTTTTTCTTCTAGTGCCAAAACCAAGTTCAATAATAGAGGTATTCAAATTTCAAGATTCTACAATTTTAAGTCTAGGGGCTTTCATTTTTACTCTAGATCTATGAGCAGTGGAGATTAGCCTCTTTATTTTTCACTGGATCTAAGATCGATGGTGGAAATCTCTTAAATTTTGTTTTTAGAGAGAGAATAACATAAAGAAAGTATTTCCAGAAACTTTTACCTTAAGTTAACTAGAGAAAGCCTCAATCTTATCTCTTGCACGAGGAGATCGCTCTCATAGCAGGGAAAAGCATGCTATTGAGAGTGCAAATAATCAAGTTCAAGAATGGGGTAGGTGGGATAGAGTGTGAGTGAGGGAAAAAAATAAGGGAGAGGAGTAGTTGTCCACTTTTCATAGGCAAATTCTCACTATTGGAGAGATTTTCTATGCCTCAGAGTAGGAATGGTAGTTTTTCTTGATTTTAGAATTGAAGGTTGTCGTAACAGCGCCTCGAAGCTGGCATCATAGCGCCATGGCTCTATGTCATTTAAATAGAGAACTATCAGGAGTTGTTTGAGTTTCTAAATTCTATAAGATGGTAATAGTGCTTAGGCTACATTTTCGCCATGATGCCCCAAGTTTATGTTAAATTTATTTTATTTTTTTAGATGCAAACATTCCATCATAAAATCTAGAGTTGGCTTTGAAGAACTAATATCCGATGGAGTGACTTTAGCCCCTATTAGAAATGCATCCATTAAAAGAAAAAAGCCCATCTTAGAATTCTCTTGGGTATCCCATTGCACTTCTACTATTAGTAGAAAAGTAGCTATGGAAACTACTGAGAGAGTCCACGTGGGTCTTGTATTGAAAAAAGTCAAACTACCTACTGAGAAGATGTATGCTCTCTCTTTTCGTAGCACTTTTGAGATATGTTCCACTTCTAAGCCTCCCCTAATGAGATATGAGGCTTAGGAGATAAGCCATTAAAGAAATAAAGTAGAGTAATTTCATAGAAATTAAAGAGTCTAAGGCGAGGGAGGGCTATATACCCTTCTAGATATTTTTCCTCTTTTGGGATAAAATAATTTTCATCATCTTTCTATATCCCAAGAAGAGGAAGATATATCTATAATTATGAGTTCTCTACCTCACCCCTTCATTTATGAAAACAAGAAGAGTTTTATATTATTGAATAAATAAACTCATGATAGACTGCGATAGCTCCTTTATAGAATTACAGGGTCCTCTACTTACACCAAGGAAGAGATACTCAAGGTCATGAAGAGAAAATTCTCCAAGGAACTTAAGAGTGAGATTCTAAGAGAAGTTATGACTACCCAAAATAAAGGAAAAAAAGGAAATTGAGTTTTTTAAGATTGTTGAAGATCATATTGACCCATCAATGCGTATTTGATCGATCATTTCCAAGGTCATTAACTTGGCATAGAAATGAGCTGACTAATATAGGGAGAGGTAGGTATATTCCTAGGAAGGAAACTAGGAAAGTTTATCTAACAAAGACCACATTGCCCATAGAGCCAAAGCTACATTCATTTTCCTTACCACCAGCCACAGAGATTGAAAGTTGTTAAGCCTCTTAGAGAAAAAGCCTTCATCACCTTTGTTTAGGCTTCGAAATAAAAGACTATCATCATCTCATGCCTTTATATGAGGGATGGAGCCTCTTAATGCATCCCTTTATAATAAAAAGATTTTGAATAATAGACACCTTCGTTTGGGAGCCACTCCTACTATGGAGGAAGTTTGTATTACTCAAGAAGGCCATAAAGGAGAGACATCTAAATTTAAACCCATGGATGTAGAAAATATTGAAGAACTTGAAGTTGTCCTTGATAGTAATGATGATCCAATTCATCTAACTCAAGAAGAATGGAAACCATTTTGAAAGAGGATGAAGGGAAAAAATGAATCCAAGGAAGTTTTAATTTAGATCGATGACCTTTAGATGAAGGATTAAAGCTACCTATAGATATTCAAGTTACACAGAGCATCTAAAAAAGATCAATAGAAACTTAAGATGTTGCTTGAGAGGATCCCATACGATCTAAACCAATAATTGATCCTTCAATTACAAAAGAATGATGACCAAATCTTAAGAATGAAAAAGTGTTGGAGGAGATGATGGTTGTAATGCTATCACTCTAGAGTAAAATTCCTACAACTTCATAGTCTTGTTCATTAGAAGAACTAGACACCCATCCCAATGTGATGATAAGAAGTTTGGTTTAGGGATAATCATGAGGAACATAAAATAGTTGATGATGTATACCCAAAATTGACTTAAAGTTTCTAGTGGAACAATAGTGAAAGGGTTAGACACCCCAAATATTTAATTCCAAAAGGTAGACTGCACTTACAAGGAATATGATCCTATATTTTATTTAAATAGATTTGTAAAATTGTTCTAATGGAGGAAATAAATGGTATTATTTAGGAAATTTATTAGTAGTTTAACCAACTTTACCAGTATGCAAAATTTCCAAATGGTTTAGTTCACACATTCAAGATATTTGAAAACTTATTTATGAATCAATTCACCATTACTCAACATCATATTACAAGAGTGACTTAATCATCAAAAAATTAAAACTTAGTGAATCCATTGTGCATTAATTCTATGATGAAGGATTTTACCTAAGTGTTAACCTCAACTACAAGAATAATGCTCATGAAAATCTTCAAGCAATATCCAGATCCTATTACTTTTTTTTTGAAGAGGCTATAAAAAGATATTTGAAAAATTATTTCAAACTCTAGCATTTAGAGGAATCCATATCATTAATTCTTAGATCATATCTTTGAAGACCGCTTCTCTTTAAAGATTAACTTGAAAGGAATTAGAGAGAGGTTGGTGATTATTCCTATGGAATACCTTGTGGACTGTAGGGGTCCATTAAGGTGATTACAAGTAAATCTTCTGCCTCTTATTTAAAAGATGCTCCTCCTTCAGATGATTGGATTATAACTTCATCCCACTCTTCTAAAAAGTAATAGATGAAAAAAATTTAAATATTCTATGCATCATCATTTGAAGACCCAAAAGATAATAATATAGGTTGATCCACCAGTGTTAGAAGTAATTCCTCCTTAACCATATTCACACCACTAGATGTCCAAATGTCTAAAGAGAGTGGTGAAGAGGGATAACTACTATATCAAATATAGTATTGTATAATAAGGATGAAGTGGCTGGCCCCTATGTCTCTTTATCTTTATGTACATATTTCAAATTTTTGAATAAAAGGTCTACTATAGAAGACATTTCATATATTTTTATTATCTCTGATGATTGTGATATGAATAAATTAAAAAAAGAAATAAAATAAAGAAGGCCATTCTCATAATGAATGTAATACATTTTATGAATCAGGACAAAAAATGATATTTTTATGGGTGATTTACAAGGAGATCCTATTAACATAGAAATAGAGTTCTGATTCTAACCAATTTTTAGGAAAACATATTAAGGATGAGGGATAGGTTGGCATGACCCCTACTTCTAATTTAAGAAATATTAGTGGAATTAATACCCTGGGAAGGTCCTGCCACCTCACCTACCTCCCCGCTAGTGATAACCACTTGAGGGAGAGTGGGAGCAATTGATAGGAGAGTAGGAGCTATTGAGAACTAACTCTTTTCTTCTTCTTCCCTTTTCTAGTCACACTCTTCCCTCTTACCGTGGACTCAACTACAAGTTTCTCTCTACTACATACTCTCATTCTTGTGCAAGGCAAGATTCCAAGTAAGCCTTCAAATGAAATGAACCTTTTATATGATTCCTCACCCATAGGAAAATCTAAAAAATTTACAATTGATATTGGATTTGGAGCAAAATGAAGATTATCCCTCCATCGATCTTAGATCCAAAGTATGGGAGAAGAATGCGGTCACATTAAATACAAAATTTTAGGCATTGCCAAGATAAAATGTTGAAAAAACCAAGATTAAATTGGGTTTTAATGCATTAAAATTCAATTTTAAAACTTTAAACCTTCACAGTTGAACTTGGCTTCACTATGAAATAAATTACTCTCCCTCCGTAGGCCTTGGATCGGAATAAAAAAGAAGAGTACACTTTGTGCTAAAATATTACAAAACCTAGTGTTGCTAAATCATTATTCTATCAAAATATCATGGAAATCATCAAATCCCCCAAAAAATTTACCCAAGAATGGAGTCTTCCGACTCATAGCGATGCGGTGCTATCCCCAGGTGCTGAGGCATTGAGCTCTAGAGAATTTGAACTCTCCGTGTTCCACTTTGTGATGTTGTAACGCTGTTCTTGAGTTATAAGGTGCTAAATCATGACACCTCGATGCTACCTTCTCAGGGTATAAAATCAAAATATCCATTGCAGCATCCCAATAGTGTCCATAAAGCATCTCAACTTATATATCCATGTGCCAAGGTCCTTAATATATCCACGTTCCAAGGTACACAAAAAGAAGAGTACATTTTGTGCTAAAATATTACAAAACCTAGCATTGCTAAGTCATTATGCTATGAACTTATATAGCCAAGTGCGTAGATCACGATAGTGTCCATAAATCAAAATATCAATGTCCTTAATTATCCACATATTTTTTTAAGTTGGAACATCAACTTCTCTCATTTGGCCTCCGATGACCTCCTCCTCTCGAATGGAAATAAAAGAGCAATCAACACACATTTGGAAAATTATGGATTTCATGACCCTCTCTGGTATGTCTTTAAATACAAACAAAAGTCTCTTTGTTACAAAGAAGCAAATCAACAAATCTAAAATCAGATGGATCATTGAGAGAACTAGTTTCATGCACACAAAGCTCCCCCCTCCCTAACCTTGGAATCAAGCTTTACAAAGGAAAAGCCACATTAACTCTTTTTATGATCTAATTGACAAAATTCAACATAGAATCAACTCTTATGAGAACTCCTTTCTCTCATTTGGTGGAAGAATTACCATTTCCAAAAGCATCGTCAACTTAATTCCTTTATATAATACCCAAGTCCAACACATTCCAAAATTGATCCAAAGGAGAATTTAAAGAATGGTTAATAAATTTATATGGAGTCACAACCACAAGCCCACCCATTGAACCAACTGGAAAAACTTTTGTAAGCCAGTCCTTAAAGGTGGCTTGGGTTTCAAAACCATTGAAGATAATATCAAAGCTAACATATGAAAATTATGGATATAACTCAAGGAGAGAAAAAATTATGGGCCAAATACATGTTAGAAAATACTACAAAATTCTCATCCAATGATAGCCATAACAAAGTCTTCTGATTCAACCATTTGGATGAGTTTGTTGCAGCATGAAGAAGAAGCCAAAGCCCTCATCTTTTTGAACTTGGGGATGGATGCATTGACATCTATAATGGCCATTGGTTTGGGGAGGAATCCATTTGTTTGGAAACTGCAAATTGCAGGCCTCTTCAAACTTGCACCATTAAGGATTTATGGTCGAATGCTGATTGGGATATGCAAAAACTACAAGTTGTTCTCCCTCCCCAAATTTGTAGCAAAATCTGCAGCATGCCTATCAACCCTAAAAGAAAAGACACACTGATTATTAAGGACATTTCTATACTCAACTCAATTTACAAGATCCTCCTTTCAATTTGGTGGAAAGACACCAACTCTGCACCTTGGGGGAAATCTATTTGGAAACCAAATATCTAACCCTCAATAGCATTCTTCTTTTATTGGAGACACTTTCACCACTTCCTTCCCGTTGATGATATCCTCAAACTCAAAGGCCTTAAACTTCTCTCAAAATGCTATTTATGAAAAAAAGAATAAGAAGATATCCTTTATACTTTCATCCATTGAAAATTTAGCAAAATAGTATGGAACATATTCTAAACAAATAAATGACCATAATGGTGACGATCTCTTCAACTTGGTTCTATTATTAGACAAATCAAATCAAGCAACATACAAGTAGCCCTACAAAACATTTAATGCAATCCTTATGATCCTTTGGTTCATTTAGACTACTAAAAATGATATCAAGCATAATACTTCCAACATCAATGTTGAATCCATTACTCTCAAGATCAAGCTCCACTTCCAACTTATGGTAAGAGGAGAAGCTCTGAACCAGAAAAACAAGTATATGAATACAGGAAACTACAAACTGCCAACCTACAATCTTGTCTTATGGAATAAATTGAACCAAGAATACATCAAATTTAATATAGATGGCAACGTCAATACCAAAACCAGTAATCTTAGAATCGGTGGCATTTTCAAGAACTATAAAGGTGACTGCATCTACTTCTACTCCATGCCTTATACTGCCCTTTCAACACTTCATGCCAAAACTGCAGAACTTCATTTTTCTCTCCTCCTTCCTACAAGAAGACCCCACCTCAACTATTAGATTGAATCAGCCTCATTACCTCCTGAATGAAGATTAGGTCCAACAACCCCCTTAATTCATTATCAGCCTCTTTAAGGTTATCAATCAACAAATAAGGAACCTTAAAGTCTCTTGCTCCCATATATGTGGGGAAGGTAATAGACCTATTGATCAACTTGCAAAGTGAGGAGCACAACATCAAATCCTCTCATCCTGCAAACACCATAACAAAGAGCTGAGCGACTAATACATAGTGGCAAGCTAGGCCTCCTATACATTAGAACAAAATACTTTTAACCACTCCCTTTTCTTTCTATCTTTTGGATTAATGTGATTTTCTAGTAATAAATAAAATTTTTCCACTTTAGGAAAAAAAAACTATCAAAACTTACCAATTTTTTCCATATTAAACCTTTATTATTCTAGTGTTCCTTCACATTAGAAAAACTTTTGACCAGTGAACAATGCAAGCATTGTTATCATAGTTTTACTCGCCTCATGCATTGATAATCGCCTCCATGCTCCCACCCCAATTATGGAAACTCTTCAAATAAGATGCTTGTGGAGAAGTGCATGTCGGTATCTCTCCGCTTCAACAAAGAAATTTATTTGTGTCAATTGAGGATGCCCTCTTCTTACCCATTTGGACATGCTTGAGTGGCATATTATAAGACAAGCAAAGACTAAGTGAAAAAAAAATATGACAATAGAGATTTGAGAAATTCCTTATTTAGGTAATGTAATTCATCATTAAAGAATAAACACATTATCTCAGAAGATAAGCATGTTATCTTATAATGGATTTGATTATTTAAAGAAGAATTTAGGAATTCTTTATTTGGATGAATAAATACGTCATTAAGGAGTAAACATATTATCTCGAAAGATAAACATGCTATCCTATAATGGATTCAATCATTTGATAAGAGATTTCTAAGGCTAATGGGTCTTCCATGTACCAAAGATTTTTCCCCTAAACTACATGTAAGGTAGAATAGGGTTTATTCTAAACTATGTTCATGATTCCTTACAGAAGCAAGCTCTTATAGTTAATTACATCTTAAGAAGGGTCTCTTCCTAAGAATACTCTCTATTAAAAAATAAGTTATTATTTCTAAAGATTTCTAAATTTGTTTTCAAAGTACTTATTTTTGAAATTTTTAATTGGGATTGATTCAAAGTGGAGAGAGTTATTTTAAAATCCAAATGGAATGAAGTAGAAAATGCCTATTGATACTAAGATGCTTAAGAGGCATTTCAACTATCCTGTAATTAGGCTTTAGATTTCAGAATTTAATCTAAATTTTGAGTTGACATTTTTTTAGAAGTCTACGACTTAGATTATAGCAGCACAAGACTATAGAAATGCCTAAGATTTAAGACTTATTCCAAAAAAGGATGCTTTAGAACCTAGTCTACAATTGTTTTTGACACACTTTAGATGATCGACCTAATTTAATTTTAGAAATTATTGGTCATTCCTCTCATTTGAGGGAAATAACCTATCCCTAATGCTTTTGGACTTATAACCTGCTTAGAGGGGTTGCTAGTTAACACCATCTAAGCACATTTTAAATCCATAAAACTAAGTCTAATGAATGCAAGATGGCTAGGCTATTGGATTTTTTGAAAAGGAATCTATAAACCTAGACTGACTCTCTAATCTCTAGAATCATGTAGGGTATGAAATGCATCTAACTAATGCACATATTTTTAGATTTTTAAAAGTTTTGATTCAAGATTTATTTGATGTCTTGGGTACGCATTTTTATGCCTAATGCCATATAATTAGAAATGGTTATAGGCCAAATCAATAATAGAAGGTAGGCTTCCCCAAAAAGGTGGTCATCCTCATAGGTTAGATGCCCTTTTTGTGCAATAGGAGAAGTTGCCCAATTCAAGGATTTAGAATAATATGATTTCATGGTTTCAGAACCTAATGGGTTTCTAATTGAGTTTAAGTTTTTCTTAAGGCTTTAGTTTAAAAAAAGTTTCAATTTTATTTTATTTTGTTTTAATTATTTAGATTTAAGTTGGGTATAAAATTTAGTTTTTCCTTATGAGCCTAATCATCCAGGAAATCAATCACAAGAAAGCACAACACAAAAAAACCTAGAAAAGCAGGTTGATTCTATTGCACACCCAAAGTAAATCAAACCAATTTAATTTAAGAAAAAGGCCAACGCGGCCGGGTACCACTGTACTCCCGGAAAGAAAAGGCAAATGGGCAGCCAACCTCTGGCCTTATATAGCTCTACCTAGAATGATAAGTATAGATTTATGGATCTTCTTTTGAGTATAGTCTTTTTCTTCAAGGACTTCCATTGGGCTTCATACGGGACCACTGCACCTATCTTCTAGTAGGGTCAGCTCCTACTAATTCTATACAACATAGATCCTAACATAATTCTAAGCTTAAATTTATATTTTGAAATTAAAATTAATTCCTAAGCCTTGCAAAACAATTGTTAGCAAAATACAAATAGCATGCAGTAGTTATATTTTTTCAAACATATAGGCCTAGCATTAATTGCTTGCCAAGCCCACCTATCCATGGGATATGCTCAAGGACTTAAGCATACATACAAGAAAATTGCATTTTAATTTTATTTATAACAACAATCCTTTACAACATAGCCCTATGCAAAAGATAATGTTATATCTAAAAAGAACATCTTATCATCCAGTCTAATGGGCAAACAATCCTAAACATATAGTCTAAAATAGTACACCACCAAGATATATGAAACACATCATATCACAACACATCATAAGGAATCATAAAAGAATCATAGAACGACCTAACCTAAGTCTAGGGTCCATGACCTAATGATCTACTGTGTGAAGTAAACTGCCTTGAGTAGCAAGGCTTTGCTAGGCCTCTTTAGTTTAAGTTTCAATTTAGAGTTTTTGAGTTTGATTGAATTTTAGCTTTGGATGGTTTCAATTCAAATGATTTAGTAATTTATTTTTATTTTTTGGTTCATTTTATTTGGTTAAAATGATGTTTAAGTTTTCAAGAATGAATAATAAAATGAATCCCACTTTTGAATAGAATCTATTCTATTCAAAATCCAAACTCCTAATAGAATGAAATCCTTTTAGTTTCATTCAAATGATTTAGATTTAAATTTAATTTGGTATTGATTTTGGATTGATTCTTTCTTTGGAAATTTGATTTTCCATTTTATTTCTTTTATTTTTGATTTGACCTTCATTCTTGATTTAGTTTATTCTTTTAATTTAATCTGGTGTGAATTTAAATTAATTTGATTTGTTTAGTTTGGTTTAGTTTCATTTATTTCATTTAGTTTACATTATTATTTTGGATTAAGTTATGTTGATTTCATTTGATTTGATCTATGCTAACCTAAGGCACTTAGGTTAATGTTTAATTTATTCTTAGGTTAATGTTTAATTATGTATTAAGATTGTATTAGTTTAATTAAGAGCTCATTAGCTTATAATTTAATTAAATCTTAATATGCTTATCACTTTACCCTTAAGTATAGAAAATGATAAAGTTCTTTGACTTAAGATGTTTGGAGAACTATCCTAAGTGTTTTCTTTATGTTTAATTGAGATCATTTTAAGTTGTTTCATGATTTTATGAATTTATGAATTTTCTTATTCACTATTTGATTAATATTGACCTAGATAATTGGAAATTCAACAATTTCCAATCCAAAAATCAATTGGGTTTGAAATTTTTATGGCATGTGAGGTTCCATGCTAATTTTATGTTTTCAAAGTTTCATCTTGATTAGATTCATAATTAGGGTGTAATTAAGATTTTAATTTGATGCAAATCATTTAGGGATTTTATTTTTCACTGATTCCTCTCTGAAATATGTTTTGAAGGAGGGTTCATTCATAATTTTTGGACATTTGGTTGATTTATTATGATTTAATTATGTTATGGTTAATTATTTGAATTATTTAATTCAATTAATTGGTTAATTAAATCATTTTATGATTTATTTAGTTTTAATGAGTTTCATTGGTATTTTCATGTTCATTAGAGTTCATTAAGTTGATTTGAGGTTATTTGATCCATTTTTATTAATTATTTCATTTTATATTAATTTAATTAATTGAAATTAAGGTTGAGGATTTGAAATTGGATATCTCATGAATTACATTGCAATAATTCATGAAAATTTTAGGTGTGTTTTAACATTAATGTTAATTACCCAAAGTTTCATTTGAATTTAATAAATAGGTTTTGATTAATTAAGGTTTAATTGATTTCACTTAAACCTAAATTAAGTCTAAAATACCCAAAATTAATTATGGATTTTAATTTTAATGGGTTCTTCTTTTCAAGATGAATCCATATAGCCTAAGTTTGCAATGTTTGGTTTTGTACTTATTTTTCTATACAATTTTGAAATTTTTTTGATTTTCAATAAATTTTAAGAAGGATTTACCCTTCTCTTTTGGCGGGCTTAGGTGGCATCATTGTGGTATCATCACCTCATGCTGAGGCATGAGTTGGCCATGCTGGATGATCCTCGACCATCCAATTGAAGATCGGATGGTCCCAATTGGCGGCATTCTTAAGGAATATAAATTGGATCATCTGACTAAATTATAGCCATCAGTTCCTAATAGATGGATCGATGAGAGAATGGATCCCATGATTCTCCAAAGAAGAGAACATCATCCATCATTTTGCCCCATTTTGGCAATCAACAATGATTTTCAATGCGATTTTGATTGTAAAATGATCAGTGATCGATTTACCACCCATCCATATGGTTTAACCACTTTAGGATCAATTTCCTTTTAAAAAGGACCAAATCGATGGCCTAAAGAGGTGGTGGTGGAGCGTACCTCAATTCCGATGATCATCGATAGCGGAATCAGCTCCATTAGCATCATTTCGACATGTTGAAAGAATGTGTGAATTTTGACAGCTTGCCTCCCCATGGATTGCTCCCTAGAATAACACTGAATTGATTTTTCGGAGGCCTTAATTATGTTTCAGCTCACCAGCAGTGAGGGGCTGAGGTGGTGATTCGTTTGAGGTTGCCTCAACCTCTAGAACAGTTGGAATGTTCAATTTGATTAAAGAACCTATTCATTGGATTTTACCATTAATGGAGCTTGGGTTTTCATCTATTCAGTAGTGTGCCGATGACGAGGGCTCAAGGGAAGGGTCCCCTCCTTCATCTCTTGCCTTGGTGAATGCTTTGAGAAGAAACTGGGGAGGGAATTTGCCTTCCCTCCCCTCTTTCCATACTTGGCTGGGAGGCACTCTTTTCATTTCTAGGTGGTTGGAATCCGGCCACCAGTGATGGCAAGGCTGGCCATGGTGTGGATTCAATCCCCCTTGGCCTTGTGAACATGCTTGGATGGTCACATGGAAGGAAAAATGGCATCATGCTTGCTTTCCTTGCTTGGCTGAGCCATCTTTTGCCTTCAACATTTTTTCTTAAGAGGTGGTCGAAGGTCCAAGGCTACATTTATAAAGACAAATAATTTCTATGATGGAAGGGGAAGGAATTTACCAAAATGTTTCCATTTGGTCAATGGTTTCCATTTATTCCCTTTGGCTTTGGGCTTTAGGCCTCACTATCAAAGTCTTTGGACTAGTATGTGGCTTCCCAACTCAATTTCAAATGAATTTGAGGTTAAATGTGAACCCATTTGACTTGGATTGGAAAATTGAATCCAAACCAAGTATTTTGATTCAAAGTATTTAGTTTTAATTTAATTCTTGTAATTTTTAGTTTAATTATTTTTAATTGATGATCAATTGACTTTTGATTTGATAAATTCACTTAATTTGGAATTAAATTTGAATTTCATTTCATTTCATTTTAACCCATTTGAACCTAAATCTATTAAGTTTGATTCCAATTGGGTTCAAATGACCAACTTGACATAATTGGATTAGGTTTAAACTCCAATCATGCTTGATCACATGTGTGAGATTATTTGGAGTGATTGATTTCATTTAATTTTATTTGAACCATTTGACCTAAAGTGAGCTTAATGGCTTGGGTTTCATTTGGGTTAAATGACCAATTTGACCAAATTAGACCCATGATGGTTGGATTGTGTTTAATTATCATTTCTAAATATTTTTGAGCAGTAAAATTGAATTGATTTCAATTTGATTTGGGTTTGAACCCAAGATAACCCATTTAGGGTTATTTAGACTAAGTGGTCTAATGAACCCAATTAAGGCTTAAATAAATTTAAATTTCTTTAGATTAATGATTAGACATGTTTATTTGATAATTTTAGATATTTAGAATGATTTTGTTTGGTCAAATTCGTGGCAGGTTCACCTTTTACTAGGTGGGACCCACCTATGTCAAACCTATGTCACCCAAAACCTATAACCCTGAACCCTAAACCCTAAACCCTAAAATCTACAACCCTAAAACCTAAACCCAAAACCCCAAACCCAAAACCCAAAACCGTAAACCCTAAACCCAAAACGCTAAACCTTAAAAACCTAAAAACCTAAAAACCTAAACCTAAACAAAATAACACCTAAAAATAACATAAATCAAAAAACTAAACATCAATAAAATAAAATTAAAAAATAAATCAAATAAAAACTTAAACTAAAACCTAAACCTAAACCTAAAAATAGAATAAAATTAAAAATAAAAACTAAACTAAAATAAATGTATAAAACACTAAACTAAATTAAGAAATAAAATAAACATAAAATAAAATTAAATAAAAACTAAATAAAAACCTAAACCTAAAAAATAGACTTTAAAATAAAACTTAAAAATAAATAAAAAATAAAACCTAAACCTTAAACTAAAAAAAAATTACACTTAAAATAAACAAAATAAAATAAACCTAAACCTAAACTAAAATAAACTAAACTAAAATAAATAAAACCTAAACTTGAACAAAAAAAAAACTAAACCTAAACCCTAAATGAAATAAATAAAATAAACTAAAAAGTAGCCTAAACCTAAACTAAAAAATAAAACCTTGAAATAAACCAAAAATAAAAATTGAAAGCCTAAACCTAAAAAAATAAAATAAAATCCTAAACCTAAAAAAATAAAAAATAAAACCTAAACCTAAAAGATAAAATATAAACAAAATTAAAATAAAAAATAAACATAAACCTAAACCTAAACTTAAAAAATAAACTACAAAAAACCTAAACTAAAATAAATAATCCTAAAATAAATAAACTAAACTAAATAAAAATAAAACATAAACCTAAATAAAATTTAAAAATAAAATAAACTAAAATAAATAAATAATCAACCAAAATGAATAAAAATAAACTAAATAAACCTAAACTTACTAGGTTACTTAATTTTAAAAATAGAACCCTAAGTCCTAAAGCCTAAACCCTAAATCATAAATCCTAAACCCTAAACCCTAAACCCTAAATGCTAAAACTAACCGTAAACCCTAAACCTAACCATAAACCTTAAACCCTAAACCCTAAACCTACAACTCTAAACCTATAATCCTAAACCCTAAACCCTAAACCCTAAACCCTAACCCTAAACCCTTAACACTAACCCTAACTCACTGAAACTAAACTAAACCATAAAACCTAAACCTAAACACTTAACTAACCTTAAACCCAATAAAACCCTAAACCCTAATGCCTAAACCTAAACTAAACTAAAACCCTAAATAAAACCTAAACCCTAAACCTTAAACCCTATACCTAAACCCTAAAGTGAAACACTAAACCTAAACCTGCCCTCAACCTAATCCCTAAAAAGTTAAACCCTAAACCCAAATCACTAACCTAAACTAAATAAATAAACCTAAATAAATAAGCTAAACTAAATAAAATAAAAAATAAACCTAAATAAAATAAAAATAAATTAACTAAAGAAATAAAAAAATAAACTAAATAAACCTAAAACTATCGGGTTTATTAATTTAAAACCAAAACCTAAACTAACCTATAACCTAAACCCTAAACCCTAAACCCTATACCCTAAAACCCTAAACCCTAAACTCAAAACTAGTCCTAAACCCTAAACCCTAAGCAAACCCTAAACCCTAAACCCTAAAAATCCTAAACCCTAAAGTCTAAACACTAAAGCCTAAACCCTAAACCTTAAACCCTAAACAATAAACCCTCAAAGGATAAACCCTAAAACCCTAAATCCTAAACCATAAACCCTAAACCCTTATCCCTAACCCTAAACCTAAACCCTAAATTCCAAACCCTAAACCTAAACCTAAAGTTACCGAATAAATTAAAAAATTAAACTAAACCCTAAAACCTAATGAACCTAAACATAAACCTAAACCCTAAGAATGGATGTAACCTTGATTGTGAACATCACCCCAACCGTGCCCGCCTAGCTCTTTAGTGGTGTTGAAGGTGGAGGCACAATTAGCAATGGTGGTGGGGATGGAGGTGTGGATATGGAGGTGGTGGTCGAAATGGTAATGGAGGCGAGGAGGAGCGATGGAGGTTACAACCATGGTGGTGGGAATAGATCGAGGATATGATAGTCGATCCTACAACTCGAGAGGCTTAAGTGGTTCTAATGAGAACTGAAGAAACTGAAGAATGATCGATCCAATCTTATGGAGCTCTTCTAAAGAAGATGGTTCTAATTATCTAGGATATTTTATTTGCTCATGCATGCTCATTTATTATCTATGTTGTCGCCATCTTTGAAAACTGAGTGTTACTTCGTTGATGAAATCAAAAAGAAGAAATGTTGAATTTCAATTTGTTCTGTGGTTAAAAAAAACCAGAAACCCTAAACCCTAAACTAAAACCTAAACCCTAAACCTAAAACCTAAACCTTAAACTCTAAAAATCGTAAACCCTAAACCTTCAACCTTAAGCCCTAAAACCCTAAACCATAAACCCTAAATCCTAAAACTTAAACGCAAAACTCAAAACCATAAACCCTAAACCCTAAACCCTAAACTCTACACTAGCCCTAAACCCTAAACACTAAAAAGATAAAACCTAAACCTATACTAAATAGAACATAAAACCTAAACCAAAATAAAATTAAAATAAAATAAAATGAAAAATAAACTAAACCTATACCTAAACCTAAACCTAAAAAAGAAAATAAAAAAATAAAAAAACCCAAACAAAAAAATAAACTAAAACTAAACATAAACCTAAACTAAATAAAACAAAATAAACTAAAAATAAACCTAAACCTAAATTAAAAAATAAAACCAAAAAATAAACCCAAAATATAAACCTAAAACCTAAACCTAAAAAAATAAAATAAAAACCTAAACCTAAACATAAAAATAAAAAATAAAACCTAAACCTAAAAAATAAAATAAATTAAAAGCTAAATTAAAAAGTAAACCTAAACCTAAACCGAAACTAGAAAAATAAACTTAAATTAAAAACCTAAACTAAAATAAGTAAACCTAAAATAAATAAACTAAACTAAATAAAAATAAAAAGAAACCTAAACAAAAAAAAAATAAACTAAACTAAATAAAAATAAAAATAAACCTAAACAAAAAAAATAAATTAAACTAAAATAACTAAAAAATAAACTAAATCAACTAAATAAACTTAAACATATGAGTTTACTGAAGTTAAAATAAAAATTAAAAAATAAAAAAAAACCTTAGCCCTAAACCCTAAACCCTAAAACTAACCCTAAACCTTAAACCCCAAACCCTGAACCTACAACCTTAAATCCTAAACCAATACCCCTAAAACCTTAAACTTAAACCCTAAACCTAACCCTGAACCCTAAAACCTACAACCCTAAACCCTAAACCCTAAACCTTAAACCCTAAGCCAAAACCTTAAACCCCAAACTCTAAACCCTAAACCCTAAACCCTAAACCCTAAACACTAAAAAACCTAAACCTAAATGAAATAAAATTGGAACATAAAATAAATAAAAAAGCATAAACCTAAATTAAAAATAATAATAAAATAAAATAAAAACCTAAACTAAAACCTAAACTTAAACCTAATCCTAAATATAAATCTAAACCAAAACCTAAACCTAAAAATAAAGTAAAATAAATAAAAATAATAAAACCAAAATAAAATAAATAAACCCTAAACTAAACTACAAAATAAAATATTCCTAAAAATAAAAAAACTAAATAAAATAAAAAACTAAACATAAAATAAAATAAAATATACCTTAAAATAAAATAAAATAAAAACTAAATAAAAACCTAAACCTAAACCTAAAACATAAACTAAAATAAACCTAAACCTAAACCTAAACCTAAACCTAAATAATCTAAAACCTAAACTTAAACTTAAACCTAAACCTAAATAAATAAACTAAACTAAACTAAAATAAACCTAAACCTAAACCTAAACATAAAATAAACCTAAACCTAAACCTAAACTAAATAAACCTAAACCTATAAAATAAACCTAGACCTAAACCTAAACCTAAACCTAAACTAAAACTAAATAAACTTAAACCTAAAAAAAACTAAGTAAACTAAACAAAACAAACATAAACCTAAAATAAACCTAAACCTAAACTTAAACCTAAATAAATAAACTAAAATAAATAAACCTAAACCTAACCATTTACATAAACCTGAATAAACTGAAACTAAATAAACCTAAACCTAAACAAAAAAAACCTAAACCTAATAAACTAAATAAACCTCAACTAAACCTGAAGCTAAACTAAACTAGAAAAGAAAATTTAAACCTAAACCTAAATAAACCTAAAAACCTAAACTAAACTAAACGAAAATAAACCTAAAGTTATCTTAAACCTAAAAATAAAGTAAATAAACTAAACTAAATAAATAAATAAACCTAAAATAAACTAAACCTAAACTAAAAAAACCTAAACCTAAACCTAACCTAAACTAAATTAAACTAAATAAAACCTAAACCTAAACATAAACCTAAACCTAAACTAAATAAACTAAAATACACCTAAACCTAAACCTAAACCTAAACCTAAATCTAAACTAAATAAATAAAAAATAGAACCTAAACCTAATCCTAAATAAAATAAACCTAAACTAAACTAAAAAAAACCTAAACGTAAACCTAAACCTAAACCTAAAATAAACCTACACCTAAACTAAACTAAAAATAAACCTAAACTAAAAAAATAAACCTAAACCTAAACATAAACTAAACTAAACTAAAAAAACTAAGAATAAATAAACTAAATAAAAATTAAATAAAACCTAAACCTAAAGGCCTAAACCTAAATAAACCTAAACGAAACTAAAATAAAACCTACACTAAAATGAAATAAAAAATAAACTAAAATAAACCAAAATAAAAAATAAAACCTAAACCTAAACCTAAACCTAAATTAAAAAAATAAACTAAATAAATAAATAATAAAATAAACATAAACCTAAACTAAATTAAAAATAAAAACCTAAAAAATAAATAAAAACTAATTTAAAATAAAACTAAAAAATAAATTAAACTAAAAAATAAGTAAACCTAAACCTAAACTAAACAAAAAAATAAAAAATAAACCTAAACCTAATTTTTTAAAAAAAATAAAAAAACCTCAAACCCTAAACCCTAAAACCCTAAACCTTAAACTAAACCCCAAACCCTAAACCCTAAACCGTAAAACCCTAAACACTAAACCCTAAACCTTAAAACCCTAAACCCTAAACCCTAAACCATAAACCTTAAACCCTAAATCCCATAACCTACAACCCTAAACCCTAAACCCTAAACCCCAAACCCTAAATAATAAAACTGAAAAAAAAATACCCCTAACCCTAAATACTAAACCCTAAACCCTAAACCCTAAACCCTAAACCCTAAACCTAAACCTAAACCTAAACTTAAAACTTAAACCTAAACCCTAAACCTAAACCTAAACAAAACTAAATAAAATAAAACCTAAACTTAAAGTGAATAAAATAAATAAACCTAAACTAAATAAAATAAAAAATAAAAAAATAAATAAATAAACTAAATAAAATAAACTAAACTAAATAAAACTAAACCTAAACCTAAACTTAAACTAGAAAAAAATAACCTAAACTAAACTAAACCTAAAGCTAAACGTAAACTTAAACTAAATAAAAAAATAAAAAATAAATCTAAACCTAAACCAAAACCTAATTTCTTTTTTTTAAAAAAAAAAAACCCTAAAACCCTAAAGCCTAAATTTTAAACCCTAAACTTAAACCCTAAATAGTAAAACCCTAAAGCCTAAACCGTAAACCATAAACCCTAAAACTTACAAGCCTAAACCCTATACCCTAAACCCCACACCCTAAACCCCAAACCCAAAACCTTAAAAACCTAAAAACCTAAACCTAAACTAAATAAAATTTTAAAATAAAATAAATAAATAAACCTAAACCTAAATAAAATAAAATAAATATAATAAAATAAAATCTTAAACTAAAACCTAAACCTAGACCTACACCTAAACCTAAAAATAAAACAAAATAAAAACTTAAAACTAAAGAAAAATCAAATAAATAAAAACCTAAACTAAAATAAAAAAATAAAAATCCTAAATAAAATAAAATTCAAATGTAAAATAAAAGTACAATAAAACTAAAATAAAATAAAATAAAATAGAAATGTAATAAAAACCGAAACCTAAAAAATAAACCTAAAAATAAATATATAATAAAACCTAAACTGTAAACTAAAAAAAACCTAAACATAAAATAAGCAAAATAAAATAAACCCAAATTAAAATAAATAAAACCTAAACTTAAAGCTAAAATAAACTAAGCCTAACCCTAAACTAAATAAAATAAAATAAACAAAAAATAAACCTAAACCTAAACTAAAAAATAAAACCTACAAATAAACCTAAAATAAAAAACTAAAACCTAAACCTAAACCTAAAAAATGAACTAAAATAAAAAAACCTAAACTAAAATAAATAAACCAAAAATATATAAACTAAACAAAATAAAAAGTAAATAAACTAAATAAACTTAAACTAGCAATTTACTTAATTAAGAAAAACCCTAAACCCCAAATCCAAAACACTAAACCCTATATCATGATCCCTAAACCCTAAACCCTAAACCCTATACCTAAACCTAAACCCTAAACCCTAAACCCTAACCCCAACCCTAAACCCTAAAAAGCCTAAACCCTAAACCTTAAACCCTACACTAACCTTAAACCCTAAGATAACCCTAAACCATAAAAACCCTAAACCCAAAGCCTAAACCAAAAAACCCTAACCCTATAACCCTAAACCCTAAAACCTAAACCTTAAACACCAAACCCTAAACCCTAAATCCTAAACCCTAAATGCTCAACCCTAAAAACATAAAAGCTTAAACCCAAACTAAATAAAACCTAAAAATAAAATAAAAAAACTTAAACCTAAATAAAATAAATAAATAAAATAAAAATAAAACTTAAACTAAAATCTAAACCTAAACCTAAACCTAAACCTAAAATTAAAAATAAAATACAATAAAAAAACAAAAACTAAATAAAAATAAAATAAATAAAAACCTAAACTAAACAAACAAAATAAAATAAACCTAAAGTAAAATAAAATAAAAACTAAATTTAAACTTAGACCTAAAAAATAAAAATAAAACAATAACCTAAAAAAATTGAAACACTAAACTAAAAAAATCTAAACCTCAAATAAACAAAATTAAATTAAATTAAACCTAAACTAAAATAAACTATACTAAAAGAAATATAACCTAAACCTAAACCTAAATTAAACTAAACCTAAACCATAAACAAAATAAAAAATAAACTAAAAATAAACCTAAACCTAAACTAAAAATAAACCTAAAAATAAAACTAAAATAAAACCTAAAACCTAAACCTAATCTTAAAAGTAAAATAAAACCAAACCTATAAAATAAAAGTAAAATAAAAGTAAACTATAAAAATAAATATAAACCTAAAACCTAAACCAAAAAATAAACTAAAATAAAAAACCTAAACTAAAATAAATAAACCTAAAATAAATAAGCTAAACTAAATGAAAATAAAAAATAATCCTAAAAAAGATAAATTAAAGTTAATAAAAAAATAAATTAAATTAAATAAATAAACCTAAACCTATTGGTTTACTTAATTAAAAGAAAAAACCAAAAACCTAAACCTTAAACCCTAAACCCTAAATCGTAAACCTTAAACCTTGAACCCTAAACCCTAAAATTAACCCTAAACTATAAACCCTAAACCCTAAACCCTAAACCCTAAACCTAACCCTAAATCTTAAACCCTAAATCCTAAACACTAAAAACTTTAAAACCTTAACGCTAAACCCTAAATAAACCCTAAACCCTAAACACTAGCCTTTAAAAACCTTAAACCCTAAAGCCTAAACACTAAACCCTAAACCCTAAACCATAAACCCTAACCTTAAACCTTAAACCATAAAACCCTAAACCCTAAACCTTAAATCCTAAACCCTAAACCTTAAACACCTAAAAACCTAAACTTAAACTAAATAAACCCTAAAAATAAAATAAATAAATAAAATTAAACATAAATAAAATAAAAAAATAAAAACCTAAACTAAAACCTAAACCTAAACCTAAAAATAACATAGAATAAATAAATAGAATAAACTAAAATAAAATAAATAAAAACATAAACTAAACTTAAAAATAAATAAACTGAAGAATAAAAAAGTTAAATAAAATAAAAACTAAATGCAAATTAAAAATAAAATAAACTAAAAATAAACTAAAATAAAAACAAAATAAAAATCTAAACCTAAAAAATAAACCTAAAAATAAATAAAAAATAAAACCTAAACCCAAAACTAAAAAAAATGTTTAAATATAAAATCAAAATAAAATAAAATAAACCTAAACTTTAACTAAAATAAAATAAATTAAAATAAATAAATCCTAAACCTAAAAATAAAATAAACTAAACCTAACCTTAAGCCTGAACTAAATAAAATAAAATAAACTAAAAATAAACCTAAACATAAACTAAAAAAATAAAATCTAAAAGTAAACCGAAAATGAAAACATAAAACTTAAGCCTAAAAAATAAAATAAAAATACAACTCAACTAAAAATAAACTTAAACATAAACTAAAAAAATAAACCCTAGAATCCTAAAACCTAAACCTTAAAAAATAAAATAAAAACCTAAACCTAAACCTAAAAATAAACAATAAAGCCTAAACCTAAAAAATAAAATAAAAGATAAAACTCAACTAAATAAAAACCTAAACATAAACTTAAACCTAAAAAATAAACTAAAATAAAAAACCAAAACTAAAATAAATAAATTTTAAATAAAAAAACTAAACTAAATGAAAAGAAAAAAATAAAAATAAATAAAAATAAAAAATAAATTTAACTAAAATGAATAAACTAATTTAGCCTAAACTTACTAGTTTATGTAATTA
Source organism: Cymbidium sinense (assembly GCA_021442155.1). Taxonomy (NCBI): domain Eukaryota; kingdom Viridiplantae; phylum Streptophyta; class Magnoliopsida; order Asparagales; family Orchidaceae; genus Cymbidium; species Cymbidium sinense. The sequence continues at coordinate 79,765 of JAKCPB010000540.1, read as the reverse complement.
AAAAAAGCCCTAAACCCTAAGTCCTAAACCCTAAAAAAAAAAATTAATCCTAAACCCTAAACTGTAAACTTACAACACTAAACCTACAACCTAAAACCGTAAATCCTAAACCCTAAATGCTAAACCCTAAACCTTAAACCATAAACCCTAACCCTAACCCTAAACGCTAAACCCTAAAAGCATAAACTCTAACACCATAAACCTTAAACCCTAAACCCTAAACTCTAAACCCTAAACCCTAAACTCAAATGCTAAACCCTAAACCCTAAACCCTAAACCCTAAACCCTAAACCCTAAACTCCAAACCCTAAACCCTAAACCCTAAACCCTAAACTCCAAACCCTAAACTTAAACCTAAACCCTAAGAATGGGCAGAAAATTAATGGCAGGAACATCACTATCAACCAGGCTCAATCTAGATTTGGCAGTGGAGGCGAAGGCGGAGGCGGTGGTTATTATGGTGGTGGTGGGGGATCTAGAGCTGCTGGTGGATATGGAGGTGGTGGTCAGAGCAGTGGTGGTTATGGAGGCAGGAGTACCGATGGAGGTTATAGCCGTGGAGGTCATCTCCATTGTGTCTTATTATGTCTCAAATTCTCATTTAATTCAAGTATACTAAAGTCAATTTTTATACATCTTAAGAATGTATTTTTTAGGTCAACCTCTACCTTTCTTAACATAAGGCAAATCTAATGCTTCTACTCTCCTAACTAGGTCATTGGACGAACAATGATTTATGTGGCCAAACCATCTAAGGTGACTCTCTCTAATCTTATCTGCCACTAGAGCTACTCCAACTTTTTGGTGAACATACTCATTTTGCATTTTATCTCTAAGAGTAAATCCACTCATCCACCTGAGCATCCTCATCTCTGTAACACTTAACTTAGTCTCATGCTTCTATTTTATTGGCCAACATCTTGCACCATAAATCATTGTAAGACTTACCACCATCTTATAAAATTTTCCATAAGTTTAGGTGGTACTTTTGTATCACACAATAGGCCAAATGCATTCATCCAATTCAACCATCCAACTTGAATTCCATTAATAACATCTCCATCTATTTCACAATCATTTTGAACAATACAACCTAAATATCTGAATCACTCACTCTTTTTAATGACTTGTTCACTTAATGTCACAACACTACCACTATAACTTCTACAACTAAAATTACACTCCATATATTCTATTTTAGATCTATCTAAATGAAAATTTTTAGACTCTAAGGTTAACCTCTATAATTCAAGTTTCTCTTGGACTCCCTCTCTAGTCTTATCAACAAGAAGAATGTCATCAGCAAAATCCATACACCAAGGTACATCTTCTTATAAATGCTTAGTAAGAACATCCACAACTAAAGAAAAAAAGATAAGAGCTTAAAGGAGATCTTTGATGTAATCCAACAGAAATAGGAAAATATTTTGTCAATCCTCCTTATGTTTGGACACAAGTAACAACTCTAGTATACATATCCTTAATGACTTGAACATATCCAATATTAACTCCTTTATTTTCTAGAACTCTCCAAAGAACATCTCTTCAAACTTTATCATAAGCTTTCTCTAAATCAATAAATATCATATGTAGATCCACCTTGCTTTCTCTAAACTTCACCATCAAGTCTCTTAACAAATGTATAGCATCCATAGTAGATCTATCTGGCATGAAACCAAACTGATTGTGAGAAACTTTTGTATCACATCGTAACCTATGCTCAATTACTCTCTCCCCCATAATTTAAATGTGTGACACATTAACTTAATTCCTCTATAATTTGCACACTATTGTGCATCACCTCTATTCTTAAATATAGGAATCAACAATCTCTTTCTTCACTCATCTGGCATCTTTATAGTCTTTAAAATAAGATTAAAAAGATTTGTAAGCCAAGAAATTCCTTGATCTCCTAAACATTTCCACACTTTTATTGGAATCTCATCAATTCCTACTATTTTTTGACATTTCATTTTCTTTAAAGCTTCTCTAACTTCAAATTTACTAATATGATGAAATTAACAAAATTCTCTATTTTTGTTTAAGGTATTAAGGTTGCAAAAATCAATCATATTTTCAAATCCTTCATTGAAAGGTTTATCAAAATATCTCATCCACCTATTTGCAATATCCTTTTCTAAGAAAAGCACTTTACAATTTTCATCCTTAATACACCTCAATTGAGCTAGATCTTTTCTTCTCCTATCCTTTGGTTAGCTAACTTATACATACAACTTTTACCTTCTTTGGTATCTAATCTATTGTATAAATCACTAAAAGCTAAATTTTTTGCATCATATATTGCTTTCTTTGAATCTCTTCATGCAACTTTATATTTTTTCTAATTCTCTTAGTTCTTACATCTAAACCAGGTTTTATAACAACAGTTCTTATTAATTTATTAATTCTTGCACATTCTGACTCCACCACCAACTATTTTTATTAAAAGAAGTTGTTTCTTTTGATTCTATTAGCACATTTTTAGCAACTTGCCTAATTTCACTTGCTACTTTTTCCCACATAATATTAGCTTCCTAATGAGCATCTCAAATTCTAAGCTCTTGTAGCTTGTTCTAACAAAATACTTTTATTAGTGTTCTTTAAGTGTCCTCATCTAATCCTAGGACAATAATTTGATTTATTTTTCATCTTCCAATCTTTCATCTTAAAATCTAAGACTAATAATCGATGTTGGGTATTTAAACTTGAACATGGAATGACCTTACAATCTTTACAATCTAAACGATCTATTTTTCTCATCAAAAAATAATCAATCTGTGTTTTACTAGATCAATTTTTATAAGTAATAATATGCTCATCTCTTCTCTTAAATAAAGTATTAGCTACTACAAAATCATAGGCTAAAGCAAAATCTAATACATACCTACCTTCTTCATTAGGCAGTCCAAATCCATAACCACCATGAATAATTTTAAAATCTTCTATCAATCTACCAACATGTCCATTTATATCTCCTCCAATAAATACTTTTTCTTCAAGAAATATCTTTCATATTTATCCATCTAATTCATTCCAAAAATTTTCTTTTAAGCCTACATCCAAACCTACTTGAAGAGCATAAACACTTATAACATTGATAATCTTAGTATCAATAATAATTTTTAAAGTTATAATTCTATCTCCGCATGTATTAATATTTATAACATTATCCTTCAAACTTTTACCTATAATCACACATATGCCATTTCTAATTCGACTTGTACATGAATACCAAAGTTTAAACCCTAAACTATCTATCTCCTTGGCTTTCTTCCCAACCCATTTAGTTTCTTGAACACATAAAATATTTACCTTTCGATGAACCATAATATCTATTAATTTCATTAGTTTACCTATAAGAGAACCTATATTCCAAGTTCCTAACCTAATTCTAGTTTCATGGACTAACTTTTTGCCGCATCCATTCATAATGTGGAAACCATTGTGTAATTAACACTGCACCTGGACGTCGATGCAGCATCCCTTACACATTTTTCATTGTATTCAGGCCATACAGTGCATCGCTTCTAGGGGATGCCTTAGCATTAACATAATATTTTGAAGGATTCATGTCATGACTAATTCGATAAGTTTTACATAAATAAAATTAAAAGTAAACCTAAAATAAAAATAAGATAAACTTAAATATAATAAAATAAAAACTAAATAAAAACCTAAACCTAAAAATTAAACCTAAAAATAAATAAAAAATAAAACCTAAACTTTAAACTAAAAAAAAAGCCGTGAACCTAAAATAAAAATAAAATAAACCTAAACTTAAACAAAATAAACTAAACTAAAATAAATAAAACCTAAACCTAAAATAAACTAAACTAAACCTGAACCTAAACCTAAACTTAAACCATAAATAAAATAAGGTAAACTAAAAATAAACCTGAAACATAAACTAAAAAATAAATCCTAAAAATAAACCAAAAATAAAAACCTAAAACCTAAACCTAAAAATAAAAAATAAACCTAAACCTAAACCTAAAAATAAAATAAAAATAAAACTAAACTAAAAAATAAACCTAAACCTAAACCTAAAAAATAAACAAAATAAAAAACCTAAACTAAAATAAATAAACTAAACTAAATAAAAATAAAATAAACATAAATAAAAATAAAAAATAAAATAAACTAAAATAAATAAAAAATAAACTAAATAAACTTAAAACTTAGGAGTTTACTTAATTTGAGAGAAAATAAAAAATAATAAAATAATAAAATAATAAAAAACCTTAACCCTAAACTTTAAACCCTAAAACTAACCATAAACCCTAAACCCTAAATCCTAAACCAACAACCTGAAACTCTAAACCTTAATACCCTAAATACTAAACCATAAACCCTAAACCATAAACTCTAATCCCTAAACCCTAGAACCTACAACCCTAAACACTAAACCATAAACCGTAAATCATAAACCTTAAATCTTAAACCTTAAAAACCTAAAAACCTAAACCAAAAAACTAAATAAATAAAAACCTAAACCTAGATAAAATAAAAAAATAAAATAAAATAAAACATAAACTAAAACGTAAACCTAAACCTAAACCTAAACCTAAATCTAAAAGTAAAATAAAAAAATAAAAAATAAAAAATAAAGTAAAATAAAATAAATAAAAACCTAAACTAAAAAAAGAAAATAAACCTAAAAATAAAAGACCTAAATCAAATAAAAATGAAATGTAAAATAAAAATAAAATAAAATAAAAACTAAATAAAAACCTAAACCTAATAAATAAACCTAAAAATAAATAAAAATAAAACATAAGCTCTAAACTAAAAAAAACCTAAACCTAAAATAAACCTAAACCTAAACTAAAATAAATAAAACCTAAACCTAAAATAAACTAAACCTAAACCCTAAACTAAACAAAATAAAATAAACTAAAAAACTAACCTAAACCTAAACAAAAAATAATAAAAAAAATTTAAAATAAACCTAAAATAAAACCTAAACCTAAACCTAAAAAAAATAAAATAAAACCTAAACCTAAACCTAAAAATTAAAAATAAAACTTAAACCTAAAAAATAAAATAAAAATAAAACCAAACTAAAAAATAGGCATATACCTAAACCTAAACCTAAAAAATTAACATAAATAAAAATCCTAAACTAAAATAAATAAACCTAAAATAAATAAACTAAACTAAATAAAATAAAATAAATAAATAAAAATAAATAAAAAATAAACTAAATAAACTAAATAAACTAAATAAACTAAATTTAAACCTTTGCTTTAATTTAAAACCCTAAAATATAAAACCCTAAACCCTAAAAGAAATCCTATACCCTAAAAAACCCTAAACCCTAAACCCTAAAACCTAAACCCTAAACCCTAAACCCTAAACCTTAAACCCTAAACCCTAACCATAACCTTAAACCCTAAACCTTAAACTAATCGTAAACTTGAAACCTTAAACCTTAAAAACTCTAAACCCTAAACTAACCTTAAACCCTAAACTAACCTTAAACCACAAACCCTAAAGCCTAAACACTAAAGTCCAAATACTAAACCCTAATCCTAAACCCTAAACCTTAAAAGCATAAACCCTAAAACCATAAACTATAAACCCTAAACCCTTAACCCTTAACCCTAACCCTAGACTCCAAACCCTAAACCTAAACCAAATGTAATTAAATAAATTAAAAAAATGAACCTAAACCTTAAAACCTAATAAACCTAAACCCAAAGAATGGGTAGAACCTTGTCGGTAGGAACATCACCATCAAGCAGGATTAATCTACATCTGGCGATGGAGGCGATGACAGAGGCGGCAATTATCGTAGTGGTGGTTGGGGATCTATAAGTGCTGGTGGATATGGAGGTGGTGGTCAGTACAGTGGTGGTTTTGGAGCTGGGAAGACCGTAGGAGGTTACAACTATGGTGGAGGCGGAGGGAGAGATCGAGGGTTTGATGGCAAATCCCGCTACTCGAGAGACCAGGGCAATTCTGATGGGAACTGGAGAAACTGAATAACGATAGATATGATATACAGCTTATGGAGCCGTGTCTTTATAGTAGAGACAATTCTAGTTATCTGGTTTTGGATTTGCCTATGCATGCTCATTTATCTATGTCATCGCCAGTGTCATAGAAACTTGGAGTGTTACTTTGATAAAATCAAAGAAGAAATGTTGAATTTGAATTCTCTATTAAAATAACAAAAAAAAATAAAACTCTTAACCCTAAACTAAAACTTGAACCCTGGACTTACAACCTAAACCCTAAAAACTGAACCCTAAGCACTAAAAACTCTAAACCCTAAGCCCTAAACCCTAAACCTTAAACCTAAACCCTAAAACCCTAATCCCTAAAACTTAAACCCTAAACACTAAAAACCCTAAACCCTAAATCCTAAACCCTAAACCCCAAACCAGAAACCCTAAACCCTAAACCCTCAACTAACCCTAAACCCTAAAGAAAAGCTAAAACCTAAACCTAAACTAAATAAAACCTAAAATAAAAATAAAAATAAAAAACCTACTAAAATTAAATAAATAAATAAAAATAAATAAAAACCTAAACCTAAACCTAAACTTAAAAAAGAAAATAAACTAAAAACTAAAAACTAAACTAAAATAAAATAAATAAAAACCTAAACTTAACTAAAAAATAAAAAACCTAAATAAAAAAACTAAACCTAAAATAAAAATAAAATAAACCTACAATAAAATAAAATAAAAACTAAATAAAAACATAAACCTATAAATTAAACCTAATAATAAAATTTAAAATTAAACCTAAACCTAAACTTAATTAAACTAAACTAAAATAAATAAAGCATAAACCTAAACTTAAAATAAACTAATCCTAAAGCTAAACTTAAACCCTAAATAAAATAAAATAAACTAAAAATAACCTTAAACCTATACTAAAAAATAAAACCAAAAAATAAACCTAAACTAACAACCTAAAACCTAAACCTAAAAAAATAAAAAATAAAAACCTATACCTAAACCTAAAAATAAAAATAAAACCTAAACCTAGAAAGTAAAATAAAAATAAAACTAAACTAAAAAATAAACTTAAACCTAAACCTAAATCTAAAAAATAAACTAAAATAAAAAACCTAAACTAAACTAAATATAAATATAAATAAATCTAAATAAAATAAACTAAAATAAATGACAAATAAACTACATAAACTAAATAAACCTAAACCTACGAGTTTACTTAATTTTAAAAAATATAAATTAAAAAAAAAATTATAAAAAACCCTAACCTAAACCCTAAAACTAGCCATAAACCCTAAACCTTGAACCCTAAACCTACAACCCTAAACCCTAAACCCAAAACCCTAAACCTTAAAACCCTAAACCCTAAATCCTAAACCCTAAACCCTAAACCTTAAACCTTAAACTCTAAACCCTAAACCCTAAAACTTACAACACTAAACCATAAACCCTAAACCCCAAACCTAAACTCTAAACCCTAAACCCTAATCCTTAAAAACCTAAAAAGCTAAACCTAAACTAAATGAAACTTGAAAATAAAATAAATAAATAAACTTAAACCTAAGTAAAATAAATAATTTAATAAAATAAAAAACTTAAACAGAAACCTAAACTTAAACCTAAACCTAAACCTAAATCTAAATGTAAAAAATAAAATAATAAAGAAAAACTAAACTAAAATAAAATAAATAAAACCTAAAACTTCAAAATAAAATAAAGCTAAAAATAAAACCTAAATAAAATAAAACTATATGTAAAATAAAAAATAAACCTAATATGAAATAATATAAAAAACTTAAACCAAAAAATAAATCTAAAAATAAATAAATAAAAAACCTAAACCCTAAAAAAAAAAAACTTAAACCTAAAATAAAATAAAATAAAATAAATCTAAACCTAAACTAAAATAAATACCTAAACCTAAACCTAAAATAAACTAAACCTAAATTAAACTAAATAAAATAAAATAAACTAAAAATAAACTTAAACCTAAATTAAAAAAACCTAAAATAAACCTAAAATAAACACCTAAGAGCTAAATCTAAAAAAATAAAATAAACACCTATACCTAAACCTAAAAATAAAAGATAAAACCTAAACCTAAAAAATAAAATCAAAATAAAACTAAACTAAAAAATAAGCATAAACCTAAACCTAAAAAAATAAACTAAAATAAACAAGATAAACTAAAATAAATAAACCTAAAATAAATAAACTAAATAAATAAAAATAAAAAAAACTTAAATAAAATAAAATAATAAAATAAACTAAAATAAATAAAAAATAAACTAAAGGATCTAAATAAACCTAAACCTACCAGTTTACTTAACTAAAAAAACCCTAAACCCTAAACACTAAAAACCCAAAACCCTAAAGCATAAACACTAAACCCTAAACCATAAATCCTAAAACCATAAATAGTAAAACCTTAAACCCTAAACCCTAAACCTTAAACCCTAAACCATAAAAACCTAAAAACCTAAATAACTAAGAACCTAAACCTAAAGTAAATAAAACCTATTAATCAAATAAATAAAAAAACCATAACCTAAATAAAATAAAATAAAATAAAAACCTAGAACAAAAACCTAAACCAAAACCTAAAAATAAAATAAAATAAAAATAAACTAAAATAAAATAAATAAAAACCCAAACTAAATCACGCAAAATAAAATAAACTTAAAAATAAAAACCAAAATAAAATAAAAACTCATCATAAAATAAAAAATAAAATAAACCTAAAATATAATAAAATAAAAACTAAATAAAAACCTAAACCTAAAGAATAAACCAAAAAATAAAACCTAAAAATAAATAAAAATAAAAACTAAACATAAAATAAATAAAATAAAATAAACCTAAACTAAAATAAATAAAACCAAAATAGAAATTGAAAATAAACTATAGCTAAACCTTGAACTAACTAATATAAAGTAAATTAAAAATAAATGTAAACTTAAATTGAAAAATAAAACCTAAAAATAAAACTAAATAAAAAACCTAAAATATAAATAAACCTAAAAAATAAATAAAAAAACCTAAACCTAAAAAAAATAAAATAAAAATAAAACTAAACTAAAAAATATGCATAAACCTACATAAACCTAAAAAAATAAACTAAAATAATTAAAATAATAAATAAATTAAACTAAAATAAATAAAAAATAAACTAAATAAACCTAAACTTATTGGTATACTTAATTTTAAAAAAAAATCCTAAACCTTAAACCCTAAACCCTAAACCCTAAACCTACAACGCTAAACCCTAAACCCTAAACCCTAAACCCAAAACCTTAAACCCTATACCCTAAACCCTAAACCCTAAAAAACCATAAACCTTAAACCCTAAACACTAAATTAATTATAAACCCTAAACCCTAAACTCTAAACCCTAAACCTTAAACCCTAAACCTTAAACCTTGAACCCCAAATAGACAACCCTAAACTAAAATAAAATAAATAAAAAAAACCTAAACCTAAATAAAATAAAAAATATAGTAAAATAAAAACCTAAACTAAAATAAAGCCAAAACCTAAACCTAAACGTAAAAAATAAAATAAATAAACCTAAAAATAAAAATCCTAAATAGAATAAAAATTAGATGTAAAATAAAAATAAAATAAACTTAAAATAAAATAATTTAAGAACCTAATAAAAACCTAAACCTAAAAATAAATAAAAAATAAAACCTAAACACTAAACTAAAAAAAACCTAAACCTAAAATAAATTAATTAAATTAAACCTAATCCTAAACTAAAACAAACTAAACTAAAATAAATAAAACCTAAACTTAAACCTCAAATAAATTAAACATAAACCCTAAACTAAATAAAATAAAATAAACTAAAAATAAACCTAAACCTAAACTAAAAAATAAAACTATAAAATAAACCTAAAATAAAAACCTAACACTTAAACCAACAAAAATATAATAAACACTTATACTTAAACCTAAAAATAAAAAATAAAATCTAAACCTAAAAAATAAAATAAAAATAAAACTAAACTAAAAAATAAGTATAAACCTAAACCTAAACCTAAACAATAAACTAAAATAAATAAACCTAAAATAAATAAACTAAACTCAATAAAAATAAAAAATTAACCTAAAAAAACCAAAAAATAAAATAAACTAAAATAAATAAAGAATAAACTAAATAGACTAAATAAATCTAAACCTACCCGGTTTACTTAATTTAAAAAAAAGTCTAAACTCTAAACCCTAAACCTTAAACCATAAACCTTAAAATCTTAAACCCTAAAACCCTAAACCTGAAACCATATTCCCTAAACCCTAAACCTTAAAACCTAAATACCCAAACCTAAACTAAATAAAACCTAATAATCAAATAAATAAAAAAACTTAAAACTAAATAAAATAAAACAACATTAAAACCTAAATTAAAACCTAAACCTAAACCTAAAAATAAAATTAAAAAAAAACTAAAGTAAGATAAATAAAAACCAAAACTAAAATAAAAAAATAAAATAAACCTAAGAATAAAAAATGTAAACAAAATAAAATAAATCTAAAATAAGATAAAATAAAAACAATATAAAAACTAAAAAAACCTAAACCTAAAATAAATAATATAAAAGAAACCAAAACCTAAACTAAATAAAAATTAAAAATAAATAATAAAATAAATTCATATAAATAAAAAATAAACTAAATAAACTTAAACCTACAGATTTACTTAAAAAAAAAAAAGAAAATGCATCCTAAGCCCTAAACCTACAACCTAAACCCTAAACCCTAAACCCTAACACTAAACCCTAAACCCTAAACCCTAAAGCATAAACCCTAAAACCTAAACCCTAAACCCTAAACACCAAACCCTAAACCCAAAACCCTAAACCCTAAACCCTAACCCTAAACCATAAACCCTAAACCTAAACCTAAAGTAACTAAATAAATTAAAAAATAAACATAAACCTTAAAAGACAAAAAAAATCCTAAATAAAACTACAAATAAAATAGATTAAAATAATAAGAAAATAAACTAAGCAAACCTAAACCTACTAACATACTTAATTTTTTTTAAAAAAATCCTAAACTCGAAGCCCTAAATCCTAAATCCTAAACCCTAAACCCTAAACCTTAAACCCTAAAACTAACCCTAAACCCTAAACCCTAAAAACATTAAACCTTTAACCCTAAACCTTAAATCCTAAACTAACCCTAAAAACCTAAACTAAACTAAAAAAAGAAAAAACCAAAATAAAATATAAACTAAATCTAAAATAACATTAAAAAATATATATAAAATATATAAAACCTAAACCTTAAAAAAATAATCCTAAAAGTAAAACCTAAAATAAATAAAAATAAACCTAAACCCTAAACTAAAAAATAAACCTAAACCTAAAATAAAAATAAAATAAATCTAAATCTAAACTAAAATAAACTAAACAAAAAAAAAACCTAAACCCAACCTAAAACTAAACCTAAACTTAAACCTAAACTAAAATAAATAAAATAAACTAAAATATAATAAACCTAAATTAAAAAAATAAAACCTAAAAAAAAAAAAAATAAACCTAAACCTAAACCTAAAAAAAAATAAATAAATTAAACCTAAAAATAAAAAAAATAATAAAAAATAAAAAATAAACCTAAAAATAAAATAAATAAAAAATAAAAAAACTAAAAAAATAAAAATAAATAAAATAAAAAAATAAACTAAAATAAAACCCTAACTAAAAATAAATAAACCTAAACCTAAAACCCTAAAACCTAAACCTAAACCTAAACTAAACTTAAAACCTTAAAGACTAAACCTAATTAAACTAACCTAAACCCCAAAAACTAAACCCTAACCCTAAACCCTAAACCCTAAAAACCTAAAACCCTAGACCCTAAAATTTAAACTCTAACCTTAAACCCTAAACCCTTAAAGTATAAACCCTAAAACCCGAAACCCTAAACCCTAAACCCTAAACCCTAGATCCTAAACCCTAAACCTTAAACCTAAACCTTAAACTCTAAACCTAAACCTAAAATAACTAAATAAATTAAAAAATAAACCTAAACCCTAAAACTTAATTAACCTAAACCCTAAGAATCAGCTTAAACTTGACGACAATAGCATCACCGACAACCAAGCTCATTTTATATCTGGCAATGGAGGCAAAGGCGATGGCGGAAGTTATTATAGTGGTGGTGGGTGATTTGGAGGTGCTGGTGGATATGGAGGCGGTGGTCATAACAATGGTGGTTATGGAGGCGAGGAGCGACGGAGGTTACATCCGTGGTGGCGGCGGTGGGAAAGTTTGAGAAAATAATGGTGGATCCCGCTACTCGAGAGATCAGGGTGGTTCTGATGGGAACTAGAGAAACTAAAGAACAGCCAATCCGATCTGCTACTTATGGAACTATGTCTTTATAGTAGAAATAGTTCTAGTTATCTAAGGTTTTTGATTTGCTCTCTGCATGCTCATTTTTATCTATGTCATCTCTTACGTCTAAGAAAACTTGGTGTGTTACTTGGTTGATGAAATCAAAAAGAAGAAATGTTGAATCTGAATTTGTTCTCTATTAAAAAAAATCAAAAACCTTAATTCCTAAACTGACACCTGAACCCTTGACTTAAAACCTAAACCCTAAACCTTAAAAACCTTAAACACTAAACCCTAAACCCTATCCCAAAAACCCTAAACTTTAAACCCTAAAACCTAAACCCATAAACCCTAAACCCTAAAAAGCTAAAACCTAAACCTAAACTAAATAAAACCTAAAAATAAAAAAATAAAAAAAAACCTAAACTAAAATAAAATAAAAATAAAAACCTAAACTAAAACCTAAACCTGAACCAAAACCTAAACCTAAACCTAAAAAAATAAAATAAAAATTTAAACTAAACTAAAATAAAATAAATAAAAACCTAAACTAAATTAAAAAATAAAAAACCTACAACAACAGTAACAAGCCTTTATCCCACTAAGTGGTGTAGGCTACATGAATCCTTCGTCACCATTGTGTCCTATTATGTCTCAAATTCTCATTTAATACAAGTATACTAAAGTCAATTTTAAAACATCTTAACCATGTATTTTTTAGGTCCACCTCTACCTTTCTTAACATAAGGAAAATCTAATGCATCTACTCTCCTAACTGGGTCATTGGACGTCGAACGCTTTATGTGGCCAAACCATCTAAGGTGACTTTCTCTAATCTTATCTGCCACTAGAGCTACTCCAACTTTTTCTTGAACATACTCATTTTGCATTTTATCTCGGCAGTCCCTCGTGAGTGCGGCACACACCTTTATCTTTATTTCAGGAGTAAATCCACTCATCCACCTGTGCATCCTCATCTCTGCAACACATAACTTAGTCTCACACTTCTCTTTTATTGGCCAACATTCTACGCCATAAATCATTGCAAGTCTTACCACCATCTTATAAAATTTTCCCTTAAGTTTAGGCGGTACTTTTCTATCACATAATAGGTTAGATGCATTCCTCCACTTCAACCATCCAACTTGAATTCCACTAATAACCTCTCCATCTTTTTCACCATCATTTTGAACAATAGAGCCTAAATATCTGAATCACTCACTCTTTTTAATGACTTGTTCACTTAATGTCATAACACTGCCACTATAACTTCTACAACTAAAATTACACTACATATATTCAGTTTTAGATCTACTTAAATGAAAATCTTTAGACTCTAAGGTTGAACTCTATAATTTAAGTTTCTCTTAGACTCCCTCTCTAGTCTTACCAAGAAGAAGAATGTTATTAGCAAAAACCATACATAAAGGTACATCTTCCTATAAATGCCTAGTAAGAACATCCAAGATTAAAGAGAAAAAAGATAAGAGCTTAAAGTAGATCTTTGATCTAATCCAACTAAAATAGGAAAATATTTTGTCAATCCTCCTTATGTTTGGACACAAGTAACAACTCTAGTATACATATCCATAATGACTTGAATATAATCAATATTAACTCCTTTATTTTCTAGAACTCTCCAAAGAACATCTCTTCAAACTTTATCATAAGCTTTCTCTAAATCAATAAATATCATATGTAGATCCTCTTTGCTTTCTTTATACTTCTCCATCAAACCTCTTAACAAATGCATCGCATCCATAGTAGATCTATTTGGCATGAAACCAAACTGATTGTTAGAAACTTTTGTATCACATCATAACCTATGCTCAATTACTCTCTCTCCCATAATTTTAATGTGTGACACATTAACTTAATTTCTCAATAATTTGCACACTATTGTGCATCACCTCTATTCTTAAATATAAGAATCAACAAACTCTTTCTTCACTCATCTGGCATCTTTATAGTCTTTAAAATAAGATTAAAAAGATTTGTAAGCCAAGAAATTCCTTGATCTCCTAAACATTTCCACACTTCTATTGGAATATCATCAGGTTCTACTATTTTTCTACATTTCATTTTCTTTAAAGCTTCTCTAACTTAAGATTTACTAATACGACAAAAAAACAAAAATTCTCAATTTTTGTTTAAGGTATTAAGGTTGCTAAAATCAATCATATTTTCAAATCCTTCATTGAAAAGTTTATCAAAATATCTCATCCACCTATTTTCAATATCCTTTTCTAAGAAAAGCACTTTATGATTTTCATCTTTAATACACCTCAATTGAGCTAGATCTTTACTTCTCTCTATTTGGTTAGCTAACTTATACATACATCTTTCACCTTCTTTGGTATCTAATATATTGTATAAAAGTAAAAGCTAAATTTTTTGCATCATATATTGCTTTCTTAGAATCTCTACATGCCACTTTATATTTTTCCTAATTCTCTGAAGTTTTACATCTAAACCAAATTTTATAACAACACTTCTTATTAATTTATTATTTCTTGCACATTCGACTCCACCACCAATTATTTTATTAAAGAAGGTTTTTCTTTTGATTCTCCAAGCATATTTTTAGCAACTTTCTTAATTTTACTTGCTTTTTTTCCCACATAACATTAGCTTCATTATGAACATCCCAAATTCTAAGCTCTTGTAGCTTGCTCTTAAAAATTTTTTTATTAGTGTTCTTTAAGTTCCCCCATCTAATCTTATGATAATAATTTGATTTATTTTTCATCTTTCATCTTAAAATCTAAGACTAATAATCGATGTTGGGTATATAAACTTTGACTTAGAATGACCTTACAATCTTTACAATCTAAACGATATATTTTTCTTATCAGAAAATAATCAACCTATGTTTTACTAGATCAACTTTTATATGTAATAATATGCTCATCTCTTTCTTAAATAAAGTATTAGCAACTACAAAATCATAGGCTAAACCAAAATCTAATATATACCCACCTTCTTCATTATTCACTCCAAATTCATAATCACCATGAATACTTTTAAAATCTTCTGCCAATCTACCAACATGTCCATTTAAATCTCCTCAAATAAATACTTTTTCTTCAAGAGGTATCTTTTGTATTAATCCCTCTAATTCATTCCAAAAATTTTCTTTTAAGCCTACATCCAAACCTACTTGAAGAGCATAAACACATATAATACTGATAATCTTAACAATAATAATTTTAAAGTTATAATTCTATCTCCATCTATTAATATTTATAACATTATCCTTCAAACTTTTATCTATAATCACATCTACCATTTCTTTAATGACTTCTAAAACCAAAAGTTTAAACCCTAAACTATCTATCTCCTTGGCTTTCTTCCCAACCCATTTAGTTTCTTGAACACATAAGATATTTATCTTTCAATGAACCATAATATCTATTAATTCCATTAGTTTACCTGTTAGAGAACCGAAATTCCAAGTTCCTAACCTAATTCTAGTTTCATGGACTAACTTCTTTGTCGCATCCATCCAAAATGTGGAAACCATTACGTATTTAACATAGCATCCGGACATCGATGTAGTAGCCTTTAAACATTTTTCACTATATTCGAGCCATACAGTGCGTCGCTTCTAGAGGATGCCCTAGCATTAACACAATATTTTGAAGGATTCATGTCATGACTAATTCAACAAGTTTTACATAAATAAAAGTAAAACTAAACCTAAAATAAAAATAAGATAAACTTAAAATAAAATAAATTAAAAACTAAATAAAAATTGAAACCTAAAAATTAAACCTTATAATAAATAAAAAATAAAACCTAAACCCTAAACTAAAATAAAAACCTAAACCTAAAATAAAAATAAAATAAACTTAAACTTTAACTAAAATAAACTAAACTAAAATAAATAAAATCAAAACCGAAAATAAACTAAACTAAACTTAAACATAAACCTAAAACCTAATGAAAATAAGATATTTAATGTAAACTAAAAAATAAATCCTAAAAATAAACCAAAAATAAAAACCTAAAACTATACCTAAACCTAAAAATAAAAAATAAAACCTGAACCTAAAAAATAAAATAAAAATAAAACTAAACTAAAAAATAAACTTAAACCTAAACTTAAAAAATAAACTAAAATAAAAAACCTAATCTAAAAAATATAAACTAAACTAAATAAAATAAAAATAAACTTAAATAAAATAAAAATAAAATAAACTAAAATAAAAAATAAACTAAATAAACCTAAACTTAGAGTTTACTTAATTTGAAAGAAAATAAAAAATAATAAAATAACAAAATAAAAAAAAACCTTAACCTTAAACCTTAAACCCTAAAACTAACCATAAACCCTAAACCCTGAACCCTAAACCAACAACCCTAAACCCTAAACCCTAAACCTTAAAACTCTAAACACTAAACCATAAACCCTAAACCCTAAAACCTACAACCCTAAACCCTAAACCCTAAACTTCAAAAACTAAACCCTAAACCTTAAACCCTAAAAGCCTAAAAACCTAAACCTAAACAATATAAAACCTAAAAACTAAATAAATAAAAAAACCTAAACCTAAATGAAATAAAAAAATAAAATAAAATAAAACATAAACTAAAACTTAAACCTAAACCTAAATCTAAACCTAAATCTAAACATATAAAAAAATAAACTAAAAATTAAAAATTAAAAATTAAACTAAAATAAAATAAATATAAACCTAAACTAAAAAATAAAATTAACTTAAAAATAAAAGACCTAAATAAAATAAAAACGAAATGTAAAATAAAAATAAAATAAAATACAAACTAAATAAAAACCTAAACCTAATAAATAAACCTAAAAATAAATAAAAAATAAAACATAAGCCCAAACTAAAAAAAAACCTAAACCTAAACCTAAACTAAAATAAACAAAATTAAAATAAATAAAACATAAACCTAAAATAAACTAAACCTAAACCCTAAACTAAATAAAATAAAATAAACTAAAAATAAACCTAAACCTAAACAAAAAACAAAAAAATAAAACCTAAAAATAAACTTAAAATAAAAACTTAAAACCTGAACCTAAAAAAATAAAATAAAAGCCTAAACCTAAACCTATAAATAAAAAATAAAACTTAAACTAAAAAAATAAGATAAAATAAAACTAAACTAAAAAATAAGCATAAACCTAAACCTAAACCTAAAAAATAAACAAAAAAAATAAACTAGAATAAATAAACCTAAAATAAATAAACTAAAGTAAATAAAAATAAAAATAATAAAAATAAATAAAATAAATAAAACTAAACCTACGAGCTTACTTAATTAAAAAAAAAATCGTAAACCCTAAAACCTAAACTCTAAACCCTAAACTCTAAACCCTAAACAAACTAAACCCTAAAAAATCCTAAACCCTAAACCCTAAAACCTATACCCTAAATACTAAACCCTAAACCTTAAACTCTAAACCCTAACCATAACCTTAAATGCTAAACCCTAAACTAAATTAAACTAATCGTAAACTCGAAACCCTAAACCCTAAACCCTAAAGTCTAAACTTTAAACCCTAAACTAATCTTAAACCATAAACCCTAAAACCTAAACCCTAAACCCTAAATCCTAAACCTTAACCCTAAACCCTAAACCCTAAAACCCTAAGCCCTAAAATCCTAAACCCTAAACCCTAACCCTAAACCCTATACCTGAAAAGCATAAACCCTAAAACCATAAACTCTAAACCCTAAACCCTAAACCTAACCCTAACCTTAGACCCCAAACCCTAAACCTAAACCAAATGTAACTAAATAAATTAAAAAAAACTTAAACCTTAAAATCTAATAAACCTAAACCCAAAGAATGGGTAGAACCTTCTCGGTAGGAACATCACCATCAAGCAGGCTTAGTCTACATCTGGCGATGGAGCGATGGGGAAGGGGACAGTTATCGCAGTGGTGGTTTGGGATCTATAGGTGCTGGTGGATATGGAGGTGGTGGTCGGTGTAGTGGTGGTTTTGGAAGTGGGAGGACCATAGGAGGTTACAACGCGGTGGAGGCTGAGGGAGAGATCTAGGGTATGATGGCATCTCGCCACTGAGAGACCTGTGGTTTTGATGGGAACTGGAGAAACTAAATAACGATAGATCCGATATGCAGCTTATGGAACCATGTCTTTACAGTAGAGACAATTCTAGTTATATAGGGTTTTGGATTTGCTCTATGTGTGCTCATTTTTTATCTATGTCATCCCTTATGTCTTAGAAAACTTGGTGTGTTACATGGTTGATGAAATCGAAAAGAAGAAATGTTGAATGAATTTGTTCTATTTTAAAAAAAAAAATAAAACACTTAACCTAAAACTAAAACCACAACCCTAGACCTCTGACCTAAACCCTAAACCCTAAACCTAAACCCTAAAACCCTAATCCCTAAACCTTAAACCCTAAACCCTAAACCATAAACCCTAAACATTAAACCCTAAACCCTAAATCCTAAACCAAACACCCTAAACCCTCAAGTAACCCAAAACCCCAAAACTGAAAAAGCTAAAAACCTAATCCTAAACTA
Organism: Cymbidium sinense; assembly: GCA_021442155.1. Lineage (NCBI taxonomy): Eukaryota > Viridiplantae > Streptophyta > Magnoliopsida > Asparagales > Orchidaceae > Cymbidium > Cymbidium sinense. The sequence goes on along the minus strand of JAKCPB010000540.1, from coordinate 60,930 downwards.
AATAAAACCTAAAAATAAATAAATAAAACCTAAACCAAAATAAATAAATAAAATAAAATAAAACCAAACTTAAAACTAAAACTAAACCTAGAAAAGAAAATAAAATAAAAACTAAAAAACTAAACTAAAAAATAAACCTAAACTAAACTAAAAAATAAAACCTAAAATAAAACTAAACCTAAAATAAAAATAAAATGAACCTACAATAAAATAACATAAAACTAAATAAAACCTAAACCTAAAATTAACATCAAATAATATTAATAAACCTAAACATAAATAAACTAAACTAAAATAAATAAAGCCTAAACCTAAACTTAAAATAAACTAATCCTAAAGCTAAAAGTAAACCCTAAATAAAATAAAATAAATGACCTAAACTAAAATAAAATCTAAAAATAAACCAAAATTAAAACCTAAAACCTAAACCTAAATAAAATAAAACAAAACCTAAACCAAAAAAAAAAACCAAACCTAAAATATAAAATAAAATAAAAAATAAACTAAACTAAAAAAAATAAACCTAAACCTAAACTAAATCTAAAATAAACTAAAATAAAACCTAAGCTAAAATAAATAAACCTAAAATAAAAACTAAACTAAATAAAATAAAAATAAACCTAAATAAAAGAAACTAAAATAAATAAAGAATAAACATTAAACCAAGTTTGCTAATTTAAAAAATAAATAAAAAATTTAAAACAACCCCTATCCCTAAACCCTAAAATTAACCTACCCCAACCCCTAACCCTGACCCTAAACCCTAAACCAAAACTAAACCCCAAATCCTAAACCCTAAACCCTAAACCTTAAGCCTAAACTGAAAAACCCATAAAACCTAAACTCACTAAACCTGGGCCTAAACCCTAAACCTTAAAACCTAAAAAAACCTAAACCTAAATTAAATACCTGAAAATAAAATAAATAAACTTAAACCTAAATAAATAAATAATAAAAATAAACTGACCTAAACCTAAACCTAAATCTAAATGTAAAAAATAAAATAAAGAAAACTAAACTAAAATAAAATAAATAAAACCTAAATAAAATAAAATTAGGTATAAAACTAAAATAAACCTAAAGAAATAATATAAAACTAAATAAAAAAATAAAAAACCTAAATAAATAAAAAAAACTTAAACCCTAAACTAAAAAAAACTTAAACCTAAAAAAAATAAAATAAAATAAACCTAATCCTAAACTAAAATAAATAAAAGCTAAAACCTAAAATAAAATAAACTAAACCTAAATCTAAACTAAATAAAATAAAATAAACCAAAAAGTAAACTTAAACCTAGATTAAAAAATAAAACCTAAAATAAGCCTAAAATAAACACCTAAAATCTAAACCTAAAAAAATAAAATAAACACCAATACCTAAACCTAAAAATAAAAGATAAAACCTAAACCAAAAAAATAAAATCAAAATAGAATTAAACTAAAAAATAAGCATAAACCTAAACCTAAACCTAAAAAATAAACTAAAATCAACAAGATAAACTAAATAAATAAATCAAAAATAAATAAAATAAACTAAATAAAAATAAAAATAAACTTAAATAAAAATAATAATAAAATAAACTAAAATAAATAAAAAATAAACTAAAGGAACTAAAATAAACCTATACCGGTTTGCTTAATTAAAAAATACCCAAAACCCAAACCCCAACCTATCATACACTAAACCCTACCCAAACCCTAAACCTTAAACCAACCACAAACCAAAACCTAAAACCTAAAAAGAGATCTAAACTAAAAAAATAAAATAATCAAATAAATAAAAAACCTAAACCAAATATAATAAAATATAATAACCTAAACCTAAACTAAAAAATTAAAATAAAATTAAATAAAACTAAAATAAATAAAAATAAACTAAAATAAACCTAGTTGGTTAATTTTAAAACCCTAACCCAGGCCCCAAACCTACCCAAACTGACCCTACCTCCCTACATGACCCTCCTGCGTCCTAAACCCTACCCACCCTGTGCTACCAAACCACTCCACTCCCACCACAATCTGCAACTTATAACCTAACCCTGAGCCTCCCAAGCTACTCACCCCAACCCTACCATCTCTATCACCCAACCCTAGGCCCTCTAAAACCTAAACCCTACACTCTAAACCTAAACTAAAACCCTAAACTTAAACCTAAAATGTACCTAATTATAAAACTTAAAATAAAATAAATGAAAACTTAAACCTAAATAAAAAAAAATTAAAATAAAACCTAAAACTAAAACCTAAACCTAAACCTAAAAGCTTAAAAAAAATAAAAATAAAATAAAATAAATAAAAACCTAAATAAAACTAGCAAATAAAATAAACCTAAAAATAAAAATCCTAAATAAAATAAAAATTATATGTAAAATAAAAATAAAATAAAGTTAAAATAAAATAATATAAAAACTAAATAAAAATAAAACCTAAAAATAAATAAAAAAAAAAGAAACCCTAAACTAAAAGAAACCAAACATAAAATAAATTAAACATAAACCTAAACTAAACAAAAAACTAAAATAAATAAAACTAAACCTAAACCTAAACATTAAACTAAATAAAATAAAATAAACTAAAATAAACCTAAACAAAAAAAAAAAATAAAACATAAAATAAACCTAAAACCTAAACTTAAACCTAAAAATAAAATAAAACACTTATACCTAAACCTAAAAAAAAAAAAATAAATTCTAAATGAAATAAAATAAAATGAAACTAAAAAGTATAAACCTAAACCTAAACCTAAAAATTAAAATAAAAACATAAATAAAATAAATAAATAAATAAATAAACAAAACTTAATAAAAATAAATAAACCAAAATAATAAACTAATAAATCTAAACCTAGGTTTACTTAATTTAAAAAAAATTCTAAACTCTAAATCCTAAATCCTAAACCCTAACCCTAACCCTGATCTTAAAAACCCTAATCCCTAAACCCTAACAAACCTAACAACTAAACTAAATACTTAATAATTAAATAAATAAAAAAAACTAAATAAAATAAAATAAAATAAAACCTAAACCTAAACCTAAAATAAAATAAAATAAAACTAAAATAAAACCAAAATAAAATAAAAAATAAAATAAACCTAAGAATAAAAACCTAAATAAAATAAAATAAATCTAAAATAAAATAAAATAAAACTAAAAAACTAAAAAAATCTAAACCTAAAATAGACCTAAAATGAACCTAAAACCTAAACCCTAAACTAAAAAAACATAAACCTAAAATAAATAATATAAAATAAACCTAAACTAAAGTAAACTAAACTACAATAAATAAAACCTAAACCTAAACCTCAAATAAATGAAACCTAAACCTTAAACTAAATAAAATAAAAAAGCTAAAAATAAACCTAAACCTTAACTAAAAAATAAAACCTAAAACATAAACCTAAAAAAAATAAAATAAATACTTAAACCTAAACCTAAAAAAAAAATTAAACCTAAACCTAAAAAATGAAATTATAATAAAACTAAACTAAAAAATATGCATAAAATTAAAGGATTAAATCTAAAAAAATAAACTAAGATAAAACCTAAAATAAATAAACCTAATAAATAAAATAAAATAAAAAAAATAAATGATCTAAATAAAATAAAACAAAATAAATAAAATTAAAATAAATAACCTCTTTGGTTTGCTTAATTTTAAAAAAAACCCTAGGCACCCTAACCCTGACCTTAACCCTACCCTAACCTAAACTCTTGGTGTGCGTACCCTAAACCATCCAGCCAGGCTCCTCTGATGTGAGCTGGGCCCTGGGCCCTGGGCCTCTAACGTGAAGGCCAAACTGGGCCCTGGGCCCTGAGCCCACAAATCTGACCACTGACCCAAAACCTACTGAGCACTGAGCCTACTAATAACCACTGAGCCCTACTGACCTGGGCTTAAATCCTAGGCCAGGGGCTGGACGCCAGGCCACTCAAACCCTGACCTGAGCTGACCTGGGCCGGCCCTCCCCACTAAAGGCCTAGGCCCACTGGGCCCTCAGGGCTCAACCACTGAGGCTGGGCCCTTAACCTAAAGTCCTGGGCCCTGACCTGGGCCCTGGGCCCTGGGACTACCTAAACCCTGGGCCCTGGGCCCTGAGCCCTGACCACCTAAAACTAAGACCTAATAATAAATTAAATAAAAAACTTAAACCTAAATAAAATAAAAAAATAAAATAAAATAAAAACTTAAACTAGATCTTAAACCTAAACATAAAAGTAAAATAAAATAAAAAATAAAAATAAACTAAAATAAAATAAATAAAAACCTAAACTAAACTAAAAAATAAAATAAACCTAAGAATGAAAACCTAAAAAAATAAAAAACATAAAATAAAAATAAAATAAACCTAAAATAAAGAAAATTAAAACTAAATAAAACCTAAACCTTAAAATAAACCTAAAAGAAAACCTAAAATAAATACAAAAATAAAACCTAATCACTAAAAAAAACATAAACCTAAAATAAAAATAAAATAAAACACAATAAAATAAACCTAATCCTAAACTAAAATAAACTAAATTAAACCCTAAACCCTAAACCCTAAACCCTAAAAACCTAAGATCTTAAACCTAAAAAAAATAAAACCTAATAATCAAATAAATAAAAAAACCTAAACCTAAATAAAATAAACCAAAACTAAAACCTAAACCTAAACTAAAAAAATTAAAATAAAAATTAAATTAAACTAAAATAAATAAAAAATAAACTAAATGAACCTAAACCTATTGGTAGTTTGAGCTTGCACAATCACAAATCATAAAATGTTGATTACAATGTTAAGATGATGTAATTTGAATGTATGCATTGTTAGACTTTTGGTTGAAGTATTAAAGGTGTGCATAAGATAAGAAATAAGATTTGATGAGAATATCATGTCAAGGAAATGGAGGCAGATCTGCTAGGGGATCACACATGCATTGGACATGACATGTGAGGAGTCTATGTTGAGGTTATAGAAGAAGAAAATCTATTGGGGATAAAGTTTGAATTTGATTTGATTATATGATTTATGGGAAGATGATCTGCTGGGGTTAAGAATCTATAATCCACAGTGGATTAAGATCGAATCGACATTAATTTATTTTGTTTTAATTGATGTGGAGGCATATTTGCTAGAGATATGGGCTCGAGTCCACTAGGGATCGGTATATGAAGCTTTCACTAGGGAAATAGGTTCGGACTATCCACTAGGGATTGGGATTTGAGTTTGATTTCATAGATTTTTTTGGGGATGTATCCGCTGGGAATAAGAGTTTGGTTGGATTTCTTTGATTTAGACTCAACTAGGGGAGTTGGTTTAATTTTACCTTCTGTGACTGCGTTAGAAGAAGGCGCAGACACTTACATCTTCAAGTGAAGAACAACCTCGACATCTAATGCACAATAAATTGAACATGCCCTAGGGAGACTATTGAGTGAATGCCACTCGGGACTTATGTTAACTCAAAGGTTGTCAAGATTAATTTTATCTTAATTTCATGTGATTTGATATGGTTTTTTTGGTTTAGTTTTCTTTTGAATTGAGGGCATATCCGCTAGGGATGTGAGCTCAATCAAATTTGATCGATTAAATTTATGGATGATGTGGTGTACGATGGACCCACTAAGAAGGGGCTATATCAGACTTGTCCTATCTTAGATTTATAAATCCAAAGGGATAGTCTACTAGCTGTGGGGTAGAGCTAGCCAACCTAAGGGGTTTCCTTTCGATGTGCAACTACTGTGCTTGAAAAAAACATAGTATACTTACATCTTCTGAAGTAAGGAATAATCGCTGGGGTGACCTATTGGTAGCACAACAAATTGACCTGACATAGGGACAACTACTAAGTGAATGCTTGGGACTTATATTGACTCAAGAGTAGCGATTCTTATAGAGTTTTGCTAACACCTAAAGATAGGATGCCTGCTTGAGAAAAGGTACCACTAGGGGTGTTCTCTTAATCCATAAGTGAATATATATTTTGTTTATATGTTTGGATAGACCCTGTTGGTGTACGAGGGACCACAGTGAAAGGGGCTATGTAAGCCTTGACCTATCTCAGATTTACTAGACCAAGGGAGAATCTGTACATCTATAGAATGGATTCTCCAACCACAGGGCTGGTTATTATGAAAGGGGAACTATTCAATCTGATAGTAACCTGAGTAATGTCTAAATGGGGTCACAAAGGATGTGATCCAAATATAGTTCCCACAAGGAAGGTGCTGCTAGGGGAGTTATCTTGAGCCCTGGAAAAGAAAGCCTATAGGTGTACGGTGGCCAACTTAAGGAGAAAGCATGGAAGACTTACATCTGCCATGAGTGGTGTATCCTAAGGTGTGAGAACCAACCAACTTAAGGTGTATCCATTAGCATGAGTGGTTTATCAGTCAACATAGTGAGAGCCAACAAACCTAAAGTGCCCAACAGTATGCAATGATCAATCTGGAAAGAAAGCATGTACGCCAACAACTTTCCAAGTGGAACTGATCATCGAGATAGTCTATCATCGGCAGGATAGATGTTATCTGAATTAGAGCGACTACTAAGTGGGGAGCCCCAAGGAAGGACTGGAACTAGACTTGAAGTAGTCAGGAGGGAAGGATCCACTAGGGGACTTATCTTAAAGCTCAAATATAATCGACCAAGGCAGTGCATGAAGGCTAATCTAAGAAGAAAGTGTGGTAGACTCACATCCTCTTAAATGAAGACAACATGAGGTAGCTTATCGGCCACACATTAAGGCCTACCAAACTAACAAGGCACTCATTGTTGTGTAGTGGCCAAGTAAGGAAGGAAAGCATAGCAGACTTACATCCTCAAAAGCAAGAACACCACTAGGGTGACACACTAGCAGGGTAGCACGTCAGCCTGACCTAGAACAACTATGGAGTGAGTGTTGTTGGGGGCATTATCACAACTCAAAGTAGCCCGAGATAAAAGATATGTGTTTATTTTTTATGTTTGAGTGTAGTTTATATTTGTGTTGTGTCAATGAAGGATAGGATGCTGCTCGGGTTCCTTACACCTACCCTAAACACATCATGGCGGATTCATAAACAAGAATACTTTTGGCATGGAAGAGATTGAATTTGAAATGAAATTTTTATTGATGATAATTATTTTCAAACATGATTTATAATATTTCTTTAAGTAGCACCCATTGATTGGAAGCATATGGCCCTCCCTTATGATTAATAAGATGATAAAATCCTCATTGGTAGCCTTCTATATGGCTAAAGGGCCTTCCTATATGGGTTCAAACATGCTGCCATCTTTTGACGGGCAATGCCTCCTTAGAACTAAAATAAGCTCTCTTATTTGAAAAGCTCTTGGATGGACTAACTTGTTATTAGCTTGAATCATTTTAGCTTTGTACAACTCAGGGTTTTGGCATGCTCATAGGTGTCTCTCCTCTAAACCTTCAAGCTCTTCTAGCTGCAACTTGGTGTTCTACACTATTATGATCTTGCTACCCACCCTATCCTTAGTGATGAGAGTTGGACTTCCAATGGTATAATGGCTTTATACCCATACACTAAGGAGAAAGGAGTAGATTGAGTTGGAGTAGTATATGTGGTGTAGTAGGCCAACAAGGCTTCACTAACCGCTTCATGCCACTATCGCTTATTATTGTTGAGTGTCTTCTTTAACAAGATGAGAGTTTTGTTGAAGGTTTCTGCTAAGTCATTTGCCCTCAGGTAATTGATGGTAGAATATATCCAATCTATGTTGCGTATTCGGGCAAAGTTGTTGATCTCAGTGCTCTTAAATGCAGTACCATCACCAGATATAATTTGTCGAGGCACTCCAAACCTATATACAATATAGTTCCTAAAAAATTGGACCACATGTTGAGTTGTAACCACTCTGAGCGGAATCACCTTTGCCCATTTAGAAAAGTAGTCAGTAGCTAAGATGAATCGATGACCCTTGGAAGAAGGAGGATCAATTAGACCCACTATGTTGGTACCCCAACACTTAAATGGCCATGAGGCTAATGTAAGATGTAGAATGTTGGGTGGTTGGCATAAGACAACACTGTGTATTTGACATTGGTGTCATTACTTAGTTGTATCCATGCAATCTTTGATCATCGATGGCTAGTAGTATCCTAATCTCTTGATCTTAGTTTTCATCTTCAGACTGGATTGGTTAGCTCCACATAATCCTGAGTGTACCTCAATCACGATCTTATGAGCTTCGTGCTTATCTAAACAACGTAACCACATATGATTGAAAGATCGCTGGTATAAAACACCATCCATAAGAGCATAGGAAAGTTCTCTTTGCTTCATCTGATGGGCTTGAGACTTCTCTTAAGGTAGTTTATCTTAATTTAGGTAATCCATGAATGGTTGCCACCAATCTAACTCCTCATCCTTCTTGGCAATGGCAACCTCCCCTTTAAGAGAGTACTTTTTGATGAGTTCAATATCGATAAGGGATAAAACTTGTCTAGTTGGACCTTTACTGATATATACTCATCTTCTGGACATGCCAACTCCTTGGCAAGCTTGGCTAAAGCATATGCTGCAGGGTTCTCTCCTTGAGGAATCTTATAAATGGTAACCTCTAGGATTTGGACCAACAACTCCATGGTGTACTTATGATAGTGATGGAGCTTGGGCTTTATAACCTTATAGGACCCAAAAATTTGGTTGATAATTGGCCGAGAATCCTCAAAGATGTTAATGTTCTGGATGCTTAGTGTAATGGATAAGTCCATGCTGACAATTAGAGCCTCATATTTAGCTTTGTTGTTGGTGCAAGGATTGGACAGATGATATGAGAATCTCATCACATCACGGTCCGAAGTTAAGAGAACTATTCCTACCCCTACCTTTCTTGGAATATTAGATTATGGTTCTTCCAGATAAAGCCACACCATCAAAGTACATCTCCCAATCAATGCTAGTATCCCCTATGCTAATGATTTGTTCATTGGGGAGATCATCACTAAGTGGAGAGTCAGCAGGAAGTGGGTGTGCTGCTAAGAAATTCGCTAGCTCTTATCCTTTCATCGCATGGAGGGGTACGATGGTAATGTCAAATTATGAGAGGATCATGGACCATCGTGCCAACCATCTGGATAGCATCAGCCATTTCATGAGATACTATAGTGGATTGATCCTAGAGATTAAGTTCACCATATGAGGAAGCATGTAGTGTTGTAGCTTTTGGGATGCAAAGATTAAAGTAAGGCAATGCTTCTCAATGAGTGGATAATTAGCCTCAGTAAGGATTAGATGATGACTAAGATAGTAGAGTGCATTTTCCTTCCATTTATCATTAGCTTGGGCCAACAAAGCACCAAGGGAGTCATCTAATGTAGCAGTGTAAACTATGAGCGGCTTGCCTAGGATAGGGGCTAATAGAATTGATAGTGTCTTCAGGTAATGGTTGATGTCTTTGAAGGCATGCTCACACTTGTCATCCCACTTAAACTTGGCATCTTTTTTGACAAGTGTTGAGAATGGCTCACATCTTCCAACCTAGATGTGCCAACCACCCTTGGAATGATCTGAGTTGAGTTAAATTTTAGGGTGTGGCATTTTAAATATCACATTGATATTCTCCAGATTGATTTTGTTTCCTTGCTATCAGATAATAAACCCAAGGAATTTCTCTGAAGCTACTCTGAATGTACACTTCTGGGGGTTCTTTTTGAGGTTAAATTATCTTAACTATTTGAAAACTACTCTTAAGCTAAATGATGGAGGTGGGCTTCTTTCTTTTGATGAGATTGAGAGAACGTGTGTATTGGGGGAGAAGTAAGAAGATATGTTGGATAACTAGCGCTTCCACCAAGGATTGCCAAGGTTTGGCCACCAAGCTCTCAAACCACAAGAAAACTCAAAATTTTGCAATTGCCAAAGTTCCCTTTCATTCAAGTAAGAGGGGCTATTTATAGCCATTACAAGCATATTTCAAAAGAAAAGAATTCAAAACATGGAGGGAAAAGTGGGTGGCCACATTAATGTGAAGCATTAAATTGCCTCATTATTTTATGCCAACCACCCACATGTCATGCATTTTTTTTATGTGGATTCAACCACCTCACATGTCATGCTTTGAATTTTAAATGCAAAATTTCAAACATGGAGTTTCTAGAAGAAAATTAAAAATTACATAAAGAAATAAGAAAAGATGAAATCATGAAATGGGCCTTAACGGCTAATGGGCTAAGCCTACTTCTTTCTTGAATTTTCTTGGGCTTTAGCTTGAGATCTTGTAAATGGACCTTGGGCTAAATTTTCTTGGGCTTTAGCTTGAGATCTTGTAAATGGACCTTGGGCTCTAATTTTTGGTTCCTCTTGATGTTCTACATCAACTCCCCTGGGCTCAATTGAACTCTGCTCCGTAGAGTTGAAATTTAAGAAATCTTCTACTAATTGTGGGGCTAACTTCTCCAAATCAGTACGAGTCAACCATGTGTCTTCAGCTGGTGGCTTATTCTTCCAATGAACTAGAAACTGATGTTCAGAAGCTTGAGTAATGGGTGCTTCCTCAGTGATAATATAGTCAACTTCAAGGAAAGAGGGCTTCTGCAAGTACGGTGCTATATCTCCTGCTAAAGAGTTAGACTGAACAAGTGGAGGTTTGCTAGTTCCTTCGTATGATAGAATATCTTCAATATTAATAACTGGATGAATGAACATATCAGCAGGCAAATCAAGGTGATAAGCATTAGTTCCAATTTTCTTGAGAATTCTAAATGGGCCACAGGCTCGTGCATGTAATTTCTTATATCTAGTGGTTTGATAACGCAGTCAAATGAATCAATACATAATCACCTTCTTTATATTCTTTTGTTGAACGATTATGATTTGCCTTAGAAGCATAATTTTCATTACTTATAGTAATTTGCTTTCTTATATCTTCATGGAGGCTTTGAAAATCTTTAACAAATGAGAATCGCGAGAAAATACATGAGATGGTAGGTTTGCAACATCAATTGGTCGTGGGTTTTGACCATAGACTATCTCAAATGGTGATTTTTTTGTAGTTCTAGATGTAGTACTATTATAGGCAAATTCTGAGGTTGGCAAATGTAAATCCCAATTTCCTAGGCTTTTACCTACTAAGCATCTAAGCAAATTTCCTAAGACGATTAACTTTGTCCATCAGTTTGTGGGTGAAAGGCAGAAGAAAATTTTAATTTGGTTCCTAATAATTTCCATAATGTTTTCCAAAAATATGAGACAAACTTAACATCCCTATCAGAAATAATGGTTAAAAAATAATTTAGCTATATAAGAAGCATCATTGGTTTTTGAACAAGGTAAGAAATGAGCCATTTTGAGAATCTATCCACTACAAAAAAAATACTATCATGTCCTCTACGTCCTAGGTAATCCTAAAATAAAATCTATTGATAGGTCTTCCCAAGGCCTATAAGGAACAGGTAAGGAAGTGTATTGTCCGACCTTTGTTTGATAGTTTTAGCTTACAAATTAAACATTGAGCCACTAATTTTTGAACATCTCGTTTTAATGAAGGCCAATAAAATCTATTTTCTAATAAATATATGGTCTTATCCTTTCCAAAATGACCTACACCCCCAAAGATGTAGCTTCGGTGATAAGAAATTCTCTAAGAGAAGATCGAGGAATGCATAATTGTCTTCCTTTATATAAATACCCATTTGTTATCAAGAATGTCTCTTGTAAAGTTATTGGTTTATCTAGATGTTCAAGATAAATTAAGTGAAAATCGGGCACACAATATAATCATCTTTAATTCTATCAAACCGGGATTCTCAATTCTAGAGAGGAAATCATTAGGTTTACCCTAGATAAAGCATCAGCAGGTTTATTCTCAACTCCAGGCTTATGCTTTAGAACAAAAGAGTTGTCTTGTAAAAATTCAACCCATTTTGCATGTCTATGACTTAATTTTCGTTGAGTATTAATGAATTTTAAGGCATGATCAGAATTAAGTATAAATTCTCTATGTAAGAGATAGTGTAGCCAATGCCTTAAGGATTGAATTACAGTATAAAACTCTCTATCATAAGTGGAATATCGTTGTTTGACTTCATTTAACTTTTCACTAAAGAATGGTATAGGATGATTCTCTTGACTCAAAATTCCACCTATCCCAATTCCCAAGCATCACATGTAACTTCAAAGGCTTTAGAAAATCGGAAGCCTAAGGATTGTGTATGATAAGAACTTTAATTTGCTCTAAGGCCTTTTGTGCATTAGAAGTACAACAAAATTTATCTAATTTTAGTATATTAGTTATTGGAGCAACAATGGTACTAAAATTCTTAATAAATCTCTGATAAAAAGTGGCTAAACCATGAAAGCTTCTAACTTCAGTAAAACTTTTAGGTGATGGCCAATCTAAGATTGCTTTTACTTTAGAAGGATCAGGTTTAAGTCTAGTAGTGGATATAATAAAGCCTAAAAAGATTACCTCAGTTTGCAAAAAGAAACACTTTTTTAAATTAATATATAATTTCTCTTGTCTAAGCAGCTCAAATACTATTTGTAGGTGTTGTAGATGTTCATTTTCACTTGGACTAAAAAATCAATATCATCAAAATACACCACCAAAATTTACCTATATACTATTTAAGAACAATATTCATTATTCTCATAAATGTGCTAGGAGCATTTGAAAGTCCAAAGGGCATGACAAGCCATTCATAAAGTCCATCAGGGGTCTTAAAAGTCGTCTTCCACTCATCTCCTGATCTAATCCAAATTTGATGATATCCACTTTTTAGATCAATCTTTGAAAAAAATTTGCTCCTGAGATTAAATCTAACATATCATCTAATCGGGAATAGAAACCTATATTTGATAGTAATTTTATTTATTGCTCACCGTCAACACACATTCGCCATGTTCCATCTTTTTTGGAGTTAATAATGGAACCGCAGGGCTAAGACTCTCTTGAATAAAACCCTTTCTTAATAATTCCTCAACTTGTCTCTTAATCTCAATATGCTCAGGGTTCATCCTATAATGAGGAAGATTAGGAAGTTGAGAACCTAGTAAGAACTCAATAGCATGTTGAATGTCTCTAAGAGGAGGTAGCTCATCTGGAAGCTCATCAGGTGCAATATCATTAAAATCAGAAAGAAGAGAAGAGACCACATCGGGTATGTGAGACTCATTAGATTGCATGACTTCTTTTATATGTAATATGTGAAGAAGAAATGGATCGAAAAATTCATCAAAGCTCCAAAACCTATTATTTCTATCTAAAGGAAGAGTAGATGTTTTAAAGTAAGGATCGAAATGATAGTATTAGGCATAATAGAAGGATTTTCTATGATAATTAATTGAAGTTTGACATTTTTCTTCAATAGAGGCTTGCAAGTCGAAGTTGTTTTGTGTGGTGTTATGGAGGGTGTTTTTTCTACTGGCTTTATTGGTAAGAGTTTAATAGTCTTGTTATTATGTTTAAAAACATAAGTATTTTCCCTACCATAGTGAATAACATTCAAATCATATAGCCAAGGTCATCCTAAGAGAATATGAGCAATGTCCATAGGGAGAACATCACACCAAATTTCATCCTCATAGCTTCCTATTTTAATAGGAACTAAACACCGATTGGTGATGGGAAGAGATGTATGATTTACCCAGCTAACATGAAATGGCTCAGGGTGAGGTTTATATTTTAGGTTGGCTCGAGTTAAGGTGTGTGTTGAAATGACATTCATGGCACTCCCTCCATCTATAACTAACCTACATCTCTTTTCATTACACAAAACATACATGCTAAAATGTTCTTTCTCCTCCAATCTTCTCATTTTTAATCACACTAAGACATCTCATCACATTAACATGAGTGTCATCATTTAATTCTAATTCTTCATCGATAATGGGGTGTCATCATAAACTTCTTCTAGATTATCGCCTATTGGATTTTCAACTTCTTCTAAAAATAAGATTTGAGCTTTACATTGATTTTGCATATGACCCTTTTTATGACATTTAAAACATATTACTTCCCTAGTGTTCTTAGAGCTCCCTTCAATTATAGTTTTAGGCAAAGTGGTTGGGCCATTTGGATGGGCGGGTCTAATAATAGATCTATGAGAAGAAATGGAAGGTATTTGACTTTTAGTTTTAGTGAGGAAGCCAGATTTCTTTTGTTGTACAACCAATAATGCATAATGAAATACTTTCTCTAAAGATTATGAGTCAAATAATTCAACTTCATTTTTAATGTCAGTCCTAAGTCCAATAACAAATTTATTGGCTAATTGCCAATCATTATCAAGACAATCGGTTCTAGAAATTAGATCTTCAAAAGTATTTAAGTATTCAAGATAATTACCTTGTCTCAAAGTTAATAATTGACTATGTAGCTTCTTATCATGATGCCTAGGACAATACTTTGCTCTTAACATTTCTTTCATTTCTATCCAAGTTAGGTTTGTCCTTCCTAATCTTTGTTCTTTAGCTAAAGTATTTGTCCAATAAATTTTAGCATGTCCTATTAATTTCATTTTAGCAAAAGTAACTTCGTTGATAATCATCCATTTTATACCAATCAAAGAAGTCATCCATTTGAACTAACCAATCAAGAAATTTATTTGGGTCATGTACACCATCGTAAGTTGGGGCTTCTACTTTAACTCTTTGACTTGGATCTTCTATAGTCTTCTCTATGGTTTGGATACGAATCTTCTTCATCTATTCCTATTGGCATAGTTTGAGCAGGTATTGGAGGAGGAGTTGGTACTCTATTATTTTGTAGATGCGCAATAAGAGTTTGCATTTGTTCTTTAAGTTCTTGCATTTGATTCTTACTTTCTTCTAATATTTGTTGAGTTTTTAATTCATTATCTTGGATCCTAAGATCTAAAGCATCAACTAATCTAGTCAAATTTTCAACTTGATCTTGAGAGATAGATTTTGGTGCCATGAGATTTCTTTTTTTTTTTTAAAATGAAAAAAATATATATGAAAAGGGCTAGTGAAAAAAATGAAAAAAAGTATAATATAATTGTGCAATCAAAGAGAAATTTTAGGCTAAGAGAACTTCCAGGTGAGGAGGGGGGTACAAGACCACTTAAATCCCAAGCTCTCCTTAGACAGTTTAGGTCTTTTTGACAAAGTTCTGTTTAGCTTCCAAAATCACCAAGTTTAACACATTTATATTATTATGCAAAAAAAAAATTATGCAATGAAAAATGCTCAAATTTATCAAGCCTCTTTTTTTTTTTTTGAGAAAGCAAGTTATCATAAGTTAATAAAAAAAACTTCTAAAATTAACCATAAACAATAACAAAGATAATAAAGTAAGCAATTAGATTTTGATTTGCACTATAGGTTATATTTTTTGGTGAAGAATTACCTCCTCTCTTAATTTTTTTTTTTCTTTTTTTCTCTTTTTTTTTTTTTGAAGGGGAGGAGGCGCACAAGTTCACACAATTGGGAAATGGCTAAAATATATAGTGGAGCTTACTAATTGAAATTTTATGTTATCACCATAAACTTGCAAGCAATATCTATCCTTCCAAGCTACTAATATGTATTTAAACTATCATATAAAGAAAATCAATTAACCTCACAAGTTCAAGAAAAACTCACAAGTTTGAAGACAAGTCTATTACTTGAGATGCTCCCTTTGTTGAAGTTAACTTTTATCCAAATGCCCTTCCTTGCTTCGGGCCGATACCAAATTTGATGGAGGTGGGCTTCTTTCTTTTGATGAGATTGAGAGAACGTGTGTATTGGGGGAGAAGTAAGAAGATATGTTGGATAACTAGCGCTCCCACCAAGGATTGCCAAGGTTTGGCCACCAAGCTCTCAAACCACAAGAATAACTCAAAATTTTGCAATTGCCAAAAGTTCCCTTTCATTCAAGTAAGAGGGGCTATTTATAGCCATTACAAGCATATTTCAAAAGAAAAGAATTCAAAACATGGAGGGAAAAGTGGGTGGCCACATTAATGTGAAGCATTAAATTGCCTCATTATTTTATGCCAACCACCCACATGTCATGCATTTTTTTATGTGGATTCAACCACCTCACATGTCATGCATTGAATTTTTAAATGCAAAATTTCAAACATGGAGTTTCTAGAAGAAAATTAAAATTACATAAAGAAATAAGAAAAATGAAATCATGAAATGAAATGTGCTAATGGGCTAGTTTCTTCTTTCTTGAATTTTCTTGGGCTTTAGCTTGAGATCTTGTAAATGGACCTTGGGCTAAATTTTCTTGGGCTTTAGCTTGAGATCTTGTAAATGGACCTTGGGCTCTAATTTTTGGTTCCTCTTGATGTTCTACATCACTAAAGAGATGTTCTTCCTTTTCTTTACTTTTGACCATGAGATCATTTACATAGTACTCAACTTGATGATGAATGAGTTCATTGAAGATTTGAGTCATAGCTCCATGGTATGTAGCACTAGCATTTTTAAGGCTGAAATGCATGACCTTATAGCAATAGATTCTGATCGAGATTCTAAAAGCAGTGTTTCTTTAATCTTCAGGAGCCATCTTTATTTAGTTATATCTAGATGAGCCATCCATGAAAGAGAAGACTACATGAGATGAGGCAATGTCCACCATCAACTCCGGGATTGGTGGTGGAAATTAATCTTTTAGACATGTCTTATTTAAATCCCTAAAATTGATGCATATATGTATTTGATCATTCTTTTTCTTAATTAAGATGATGTTGGCTAACTAGGTAGGGTATTTTTCTCTTTGAATGAAGCCAACATCGATCAATTTCTTGACTTCATAAATGACATGTTGTTCTATGTCTAATCACATGCATCTAAGAGCTTTCTTAATAAGGTTAGCAGTAGGCTCTATTGCTAGTTTATGGATTGCTATGTGAGGACCCAATCTAGGCAACTCTTCATAACTCCCTATAAAGTAGTCCTTAAACTCAATCAATAGTCTAACCAAGTCATTGGTTTCAATTTTATTCAACAAAGAACTGATGTATGTTGGGCGTGAATCTTCTTCAAATCCTAAGTTGATTTCCTTGAGCTCATCGATGGTCAACATGATCTCTTCTTCGAACTCTGGCAGTGCATCTTTGACTTCAAAATTATCTAGATCATCTGAAGTTCATAAGCATAGCTCCTCATATGAGTTAGTGTGATTTGAAAAAAACATATCAGATTCCAAATAATTGGTGATGACTATGCAGTAATCCTCATCATCGACTGGACCCATTATACCGAATCCTAGTCCAGGTCTTGATTGAGAGCTTTTGCATTTATTCTTCGATATTCTTTTAAAGTAATCTGACTTGTACTTTGACCAAGTATATGGGATTAACCATTTCTTTGCTAAATTATGAACACAAGGAAAGTACCAAAAAAAAGTAATTTTACTAAATCTTTATATGAATCATCCTCAAGTTCTACATCAACTTCTTGACTTGAGGATGATGCTCCTAGAAAGAACCTCTAAGTCTTCACACTTGTGGATAACTTAGGGGATTCCTTAACTACCAAACACTCAGCTTTTTTAGAAGAAAGTGGGGTTAGAGCTAAGATTCCCAACTGATGCCAACTATTTCACATATAGACTTGGATACACTTATGCTTTTCTTTGGAGCCCGGACTTCATCGCTATCTGGCTCAAGTGTCACCTCCAAAGGAATCTACTATTGAGAAGAGCTAGTTGGTGTGCTACATATATAAGGCTCATCCTATGAACTAGATTCTAAGTCTATATAGATAATAGGTGTACTCCTGGTAGATGGGACATATCTTCTATTGGGTGGCCAATAAAGAGGTTTTCCACCCCTGGGACTGCCTCTGAACTACCCTCTTTCTCTGCCTTATAGAGGTCTGGTCATCCTACCCATATGTTCGAATGGAGTAACAAACTGTGAGTGGAATCTAATGTAAGGCTCCACTTCCTCCTCTAAGTCTATTTCTACTCCCTTTTATTTCTTTTTCATTTTCTCTTCTCTTTTCTTTTTCTTTTTCTTTTACTTTTATTTTTCTTTTACTTTTATTTTTAAACTTTGGCTAAGTTCGTGAGAATAGACTTGTTAATTTTAAGGGAGTGTTGACCTTATTTTTAGAATGAGCTCTTAGCCCCTCCATCTTAAGCATATGACTCCTCTTAGACTTTAAGAGTTTCTTAGTCTTAAGACACATCTAGTGATTAGGTGGATACTCCAACCTAGCCCTAGAGACTTAGAAGAGTTAGCCATAGGAATAGGTCATGCCTTAGGGGTGTTAGGAAAACTTCCTTACCCTTAGCTTAAACCTTTCCTCACCGTCCTTCCTCCAAGTCAAACTCCAAATCAATCTCAAATGATTTTCTCCAAACTCAAATCAATTCCATGATTGAACTCCATGATTGAAATCTATGATTGAAACCCATGATCAAAATCCATCAAAATTCCTAGGTCCAAATTTTGCTTAAGTCCTTAATTTTCCCTTAAGGACATAACCAAAATCATGATCTAAACGTATTCAAACCTTTGATATTTTCTCATACCTCATTTATATTCTCATTTATATGCACATATATAAATGAAATATAAATTCAAACCCATCAAATCAAATTCAAAATTCAAAATCAATTCATGAAATTTTCCTTAAATCCTTTAAATTCCCTTTAATGGATTTAACCTAAATCTTGATCAAAACCTATTCAAACAAATGGGATTTTCTCAAAACTTATTTATATTCACATTTATATTCATATATATAAATTAAATATAAATATAAATCAACCAAATCAAATCCAAAAATTAAATTCCAATTTAAAAGTCCCTTAAATCCCTTAAATTCCTTTTAATGGATTTTACCTAAATCATGATCAACCCTATTCAAACTCATGGGATTTTCTCAAAACTTATTTGTATTCTCTTATATATTCTCACATATAAATATAAATCAATCAAATCCAATTCAAAATTAAATTTTAATTTAAAAATTTCCTTAAATCCTTTAAATTCCCTTTAATGGATTTAACCTAAATCATGATTAAATCATTTCAAATCCTTGAAATGTTCTCATGATCCATTTATATTCTCATTTATATTCACATATATAAATGAGATATAAATTCAAACAATCAAAACTAATTCCAAAAATCAAACTAAAATTCATTCAAAATCCAATCTAAGCCTTTCAAGTCAAAATCTTGAAATTATCCAAATTACTTTCAAATCAAGTCAAACCCTTAATTTTCTCTCATGGTTCAATCAATCCTACAATAATGAGCTCATATATAAATCCAAACTTCAATCTTTCAATCAAAGCTCAAATCAAAAATCAAACCCGAAACCCTTTCATATTCTTCCTTTGAATATGAAATTTTCAAATGGATCAAAACCCATTTGACTTCAAACCACTTGTAAATGGATTAATATTTTAATCATGAGTCCATGTACAAGATCAGCTAACTTCAAATCAAGCTTTGACCAAGCCATTTGACCCACTTAAGCTCACTTCACCCAAAGTGACCTAAAGTACCCTTACGAGGCAAATTTTGATCCTAACCAAATTGGATTGAACCAAACTCATATTTGCCTCTCATCAGATCAATAATCATCATGGGATGATCAATAAATCAAATTGGGTCAAACAAAGTCAAACCTAAGGGTTGACCAAGTCAACACTTAACCCAAAATTAAACCTTACATAGCCAAAATCTACCATAGGCCAACTTGATTGAAACCATTGATCTAAGTTCACTCATGACCTATGTTGAACTTGACCAAGCCAACATTTGAGCCTAACCTAGCCTAATTGGCTCATTTGACCCAAGTTGACCCATTTTGACCTAAAGGGTCAAAATGTGTCAAAACTTGATCTAAGCCAAATTAATTGGAACCAATGTGTCAAGTCCATTCAAAATCACTTGTGGAACTTGACCAAAGCCTCAATTAGCCAATTAGACCCAACCTAGCCCAATTGACCTTAGACCCAACATGACCTAAAGGGGTCATGTTGAGCCAAAATTGAACTTAACCCAAATTGAATTTAAATAAAGATACCAATCCACTCCATATGACTAACCTAACCTAAACCTACCCTTGACCTACCTCAAATAGGTCAAATGGGTCAAATAGGTCAACTTGACCCATTTGACCTAAATGTAGTCATATGAGCCAAAATCAAATATATACCAAATTAAATCAAACCAAAGCCACCAAAACATTTGAAATGGTCATATGAACTTGACCCAACTTTGGTTTGACTCAATTTGACCTATTGGTCAACTTGAACTAAGTTGATCCATTTTGACCTTAATGGGGCAACATGAGCCAAACCCTATCAAATGGATTCAAAATTCAATGAAATTTGGACAAACCTAGTTTCTCCACATACCCAACATGTCCAAAGTGGAAAATACAAAAATGACCATCCTACCCCTAGGCCATAGAACAAATTTTTGCCTAACCCATGAGTAATTTGGTCATACCCTCTTCACATTCACTTGAGGCTTTCCTAAAAGCTCAAGGGGACTTAGTGATGAGTGGTGCACCCAACCCAATGGGTTTGGGTCATCCCATTTGGCCCCTAGACCAAACCTGACCCCTTAGCTTAAAATTGAATTTTCAAACTCCATCTCAAGCTCAAATTCAAGCACATGGGAGGTTGGCAATCCACTCCTTGGATCAAACCGACCATGTGCACACTCAAAATAGATCAAAAAACCATCCCAATATGATCAATTGGATCAAAATGGCAAGAGCACACCGTCGATCTTTCATGGGGATATACTCTAATTCAATTCTCACTTTCCCTCTGTCGATTAAAGCTAAGGAACTCAGAGCAATCATCCTTAGAGAGCACTCCCAAGCTTCTTAGAGAGGATTAGAATTCCCCATTTCTCAATTTTGCATAGTGCAAAAATAGGGGAGCTCAATCCACTAGCCAATTTCTTCATCACTCAATTTCCTTCCAATTACTCTTGCACACTTCATCTAGGAGTTAAGTCGAGTGCACCTATGCTTCTATTGGAGTTCCCACAGCAAGGAAGGATCAAGTTGGATCAAAGTAGAAGCTCAAGCAAGGAGGAGTTTGTCCATACATTGATCTACTCAACCTCAAGTGCTCATACTCTTAGCAAAGCTTCATCTCAACCAGGCGAAGCTTCTCCAAGGGAATCAAGTGTCGATGATCACCTCCAGTGAGGTATAGGATTTTTTGATCACTAAACTCAATGTGGTGTGGAGCTTTGTGAAAAAGATTTTTACCCCATCAATTTTTGATCATTGGATTTGCTGCTCTCTATCTTTAGATGGTGTGGGTTGAATTTGGTTTGATTCCATGTTAAATCTAGCTTGGATCATCCCCTTGATCATGGACGATCTCTATTGATCAAGGGGAAGAACTTGGATGATCTCAGCCATCCATCCACACATTTTAGATGGATGGATAACATAATTTAGCACATTTAGATATCTATTTATCCTTTGTAAAATGCAGGGGGAGGGGGGATCCTTAATCATCTGATCTTTGATCGAATGGTAGAGGAATAAATCATGTGTGCCACAACCACCATCTGTGAGGTGACAAGTTAAGTGACCCCCTCACGGCGTGATGCATGTAAAGCTCGCTGACCACCACCGCCATGCTTCACACTGTGAGCCAGGGATTAGTTAGTGATTAATAAAATGCATTAATTAATTTCTAATTCACTTAGAGAACTTCAAAAATTTATAACTCTTGCTAGAAATTCAAAAACATATGAAATAAAATTCTATGGATAGATAATTAAACTTAGAACATTTTAAAATTAATTTTGATGAGTTTTGAATTGTGCTTTTCTCTGAATTTGGGTTTTATTGGAAAGTATATTTTGCTAATTACTTTTAATTAAGACACTGATTAATCCCAAATTTCTTGGGTAAGTTTTAGATGATGACTTCTGCTTACCCTAATTTTATTGGGATTTATTGAGGGCTTGATTAGAGTAATTGCATATGGTTTCCTTAATTACCCTTCTTATGTAATTAAGCTTAACTAGGGTACGAATAGTGATTTTAACATATGATTAGGGTTGATTAAAGTCAGATCTAATGAGTAGGAGGTTTATGGAATATTTTTGGGGCATTCTTCCAAAGCTATTCCCTAAACCCCTCTTCTCTCCTTAATCTCCTCTTAATTAAGGGTTAATTCATTAATTATCCCCTTAATCAATTTCTAAAAATTCTAAAAATTTCTAGAACTTAATTAATCTACATTGGGTAGATGCTTAGGTGTTTAATAGCCTAAGTTCAATTAAGGAAATCAAAACTCAATCCAGATGAGTGAAACGTTATTTTCAAATTACTTAAGAGAAACCTCTTAGCTTAATTAACTTTTAATTACGAGCCAAATTGCATTAGTCCTTTTCATTATTAGGTTCATTGCAAATTTAAATTTCTTGTGGGTTTTATGTCATCTCATTGGCTCATAATTATCTAGTTTATTCTTCTAAGGTGGTGTAGATAAGGGTTAATTAAGCTACTTAATTCATACATTAACCTAATCAACACATTAAAATGGATCTAATTACATAAAATTTAAACAAAGATATCAAACACGTGTGGGAATGGGTTGCAAATAGCAAATGTATCTCACCTTTTGAAAATTAAACCAAATTTTAAACTAAACAAAAATTACTTTGAAATTCACTTTGATTTATTCTAAATTTTCTTATTCTATAGGAATGTCTTTAAGATTTAAGTGAAGTTAGTTTGTTTACATGCTTTCATTACTTTGAATCTTTCCCCAGCATGTTAAGTTGTATGCCATGTGATTTCATGTATTCATAATTTTGAAATTCAAATATTAAAATGAAATTATTTACTTTATGTTAAATTTGCATGTGTTGGCTAAAGCAGAAATATGAGTGGCTATTATCACTACTAAATACAAATTATTTTCAAAATACATAAATCAAATACCAAATTTGAAAGTGTGTTACTTATGTCTTAATTATAAATTTCCATGTGATAGATTATAAAGCCATGCTTAGTATAGGTTTCCTTTCTTTCTTATGTTAGCATAGTTTTGAATAGGAGTTGGTAAGATGTAGGGTTCATTTGAAAAGAACCCAACACTTACTTGATTCCATACCCTATTCATTCCTATGCTATCACCTAAGAAGAGTTGCCTATACTTGCATGCATAAATTGCATAAGATAAAATGATTCCATTAAACAACTTTTGCATTTTCATTTTCTATTCCATTTCTTTTATATACATGTTTGTATTTAAGGAAAGTGGTATATTAGTTTAGACAACCCCAAGGTTGCGAGGCTTTAAGTAGCCCTAAGTAGGTCATGTACCTTACACCTCTAGTTAACAATGCCATTGTACTCACTTATGCCTTTCTTACTTTCATGTATGTATGTGAAAATTTGGATAAGGAAAACCCTTCTTTTACTTAAGAAAAAAATCATGCATATTCAACTCCTAAATTTCCTTAAATTGATTACTTAGCATGCATCATAAAGTGTGTTAAATACTTTCATTTGCATGTATAGATAATCTTAGTGTCCATCCATGTGCATGTTATATATGTTGGGAAAGAAATGAAGTAATGTGTGCTATGTGAGTTTTGATTCATTTTATTTAATCTTAAAATGCCTTTCTTTTTGAATAGGTTTGTTTAGAGTATTATCTAAACTTAGGATTAATTAAAAGATGTAATCAAAACATTCACCTAAATGAAACTAAAATGTGAATCTACTTTAAAATTACTTAGGTTAGGGAAAGAGAGGTTCTCTTCTCTTCCCTCATTCATAACTTAGTAATTAATTGTAGATCCACTTAAACCAAATCAAAACATGAAATAAAATCAACCCAAAAAACTTAAACAACTTAAATGAAACCCTCTTCTAAGTTAAACATGCTCTTCACACTTAGAAAATTTGAACTTAAATCCATAGCTAAGCATACCACACAAACCTTCAAAGCACACACATTAGCCTAAGTCACCGCTTCTAACCTTAGGTTAGGTCGGTGCATAATTTGATGTTATGTTTTATTTTATGATAAATGTTTTAGACTGAATGATAGGGTGTATGCTCATTGAATGAATGATTAGATGTGTTTAGTCTAACTATTCTTTTCTGTAGGGGATTGTGCTTAAGGGGCACTATCATAAATAAAATTATAAATGCTTTTGCTTGCAGGTGCTTTATACCCCTAAGCATAATCCATAGGATAGGTGGACATAGTCACCCATGTGTGGGGTGATAAGTCCAATGTACATGCTTGAGATTTGTGTGGTATGTTTTAACTAACCTTATTTTGCGGTGTTAGATTAGATTTTTTCTTTTCATGTAAAAATTTGTATAATTAGGATTTTGGAATGATTGTTATGGGGATTAGGATAAGAATTGGTCATAAGATCCTATCTTATGCACCATGTGAAGCCTTGGAGCATCCACCTTCCAATCATCCAAAAGAAGGAACCAAAGAAAGAAAAGAAGAATAAGAAAGAAGAAAGAAGAAGAAGGAAGAAAGAAGAATAAAGCTTGAATACCCCCATAATAATGAATTCCATTGCATAAATTGTAATTTGATTCACTTGTAATCTGGGTTGTATAAGGGTAGAGATTTGCTACCCATATTTGATATTTTTAGGTTTGTGCGTGGTGCCTGACCACAACGCAATTTATTCTTTTTGCGATTAACTTTATAAATTGATTGATGATTTATTTAGCTTTTGCATTAAGCGGCATGATTTTCCTAGTTTCATCCTTGCTCTAAGTATGGCTTGGATGTGGATTAGGCTCTTTAGGGAAAAAAAATTATTTTACCCAACTTAACAATTCAAATTAAAATTAAACAACTCATTACCTCAGCTAAAGCTTAGGTTTAAAATCAAGATAAAAGAATTAGCAACCTCTTAGCTGAATGAGCATTTTATTTGTAATATCATGCACAAATGCATCTTATTTTACTCTTGATTGGAGGGCTTCCTCCTTTTCCAGAGAAACTCGGCTTGACCTTTGAGAGCTATGGTGGACACTCACCTTCTCCCTTCTCGCTGATTTTGGCCAATAATCTTCTTTCTCATGCATTAGTCATAAAATCCTATTAGCCTGAGTCAAAATATTTGTCTAAAAATGAAAATAAAATGAAATTTGAAATTGCATTTGATTTAGGTCATTTGAAGCTTGTCCTTTTATATGATCTACTCTCTTTAGGGAGTGAGTTTAAGGACTTAGTCTTTTTCTAAATAATAATAGCCTAGCTATCTTGCATAAGCATTTGACTTGCCTACATGTATTTGAAATCATAGGAGGAGTTAGTTGGTGGGCACCCCCAGGTAGTTGTAAGTCCAAACTATCAGGTAGTTTGTCCTCTCTTATGGAGGCAAACTAATCACCACTATTCACCTTAGATTTAGGTTGTGCTTCCATCCCACACCAAAGCTCCCTAGATTTAGGTTCTAAGGTTGCTTCTCCCTTTTGTGGGCCATAAGCATAATTTCTTACCTCTTAGGCATTTCCTTTATCTTGTGTTAAGGAATCCTAAGTCCTAAAATTCTAATGAAAAATACAACTCAAACAAACTAAATCAATTTCTAAAATGTAAAGCCCAACTATAGGATAGTTTGAGATGCTCACTAGGTTTCTTAGCATCATGGGCATCTCCTACTTATCTCTTATTTTGGCTTCAATAATAACTCCCTCTTTTGATCAATCCCATTTTGATCTTCAAAAATAAACCAATCGATTGATAGTCATTTCCTATTGAAATCTTCAGAGACAATGATCATTTATCTTAGTTGAGATTTTTTCTAAGAGATCCCATCCCTTAGGATGTAATTAACTATGAGGGCTTGCCCCTGTAGGGAACTTAATGAACCTAGTTTAAAATAAACCCTGCTTTACTTTTTCATGTAAAGTAGGGAAGAATCTCGACATATGCGCACCACCATCCTTAGGAGTCCTTTGAGGTGATTAGTCCATTAAGGGTAGTGACTTCTGTCTTTCGAGATAGTACACTATACCTTGATGCCATACTTGATCACCTAAATAAGTACATCTATGGATTTTCATGGCATCCTATAAAGATGAATTTCTATAAGGGTCATGTCCTCTTCATTTCACCATATTTGAAAGGAGATATAAGACCCTATAGAAATTTTAACCATATTTTTTGGCGACTCACTGGGATGGTTCCTCTCTCCATCTTTGGTAAATGATCATTGTCTTTGAGTATCGATAGTGGGTTTATACTTTGGTATGATTTTGAGACTATCCTTCTTTCTGTTAACACATAGCTCATTTCATTCTTTTAACATCTTTTGGTTTTAGGACCGCATTCCTTGTTGGTCTTAAAACCCTTATTGGGTTCTCCAATATGTAAAATAAAAATATCTAAATAAAAAGAAACATCTTTAAGACTTCCTCCTTATCATTTTCATTATAAGGAAAGGTTCATCCTAAACTAATAAATCTTCCATAAAGAACTTTGCTCTTTCTAAAGCACCTTTTTAAAATATTCAATTAATAAAATATTTTCCCCAAAATTTTGTCACCTTCATTTAACAATTCCCATAATTGTTACATGTAGGGATTTTCAAAATAAAATTAATAATATTTTCAAAAGCACAAATGAACATCTTCTTCAATTCACTTTGATGAAGATTTCATTTTCAAAATAAATGAACAATCATCTTTTTTAAAAATCACAATCATAATCATAAAAATTTTCAAAAGCATACATCAATTTTTCTATTTCAATACACTCACACTTCTTGATTAGAAAGTTCATTTGTAAACAAAATCAAAATTTTCAAAAAGCACACATGAACATCTTCATTTAATATACTTAAGTTTATTAAATGAAGATTTCATTCCCAACTAAAAATAAAATATCTTTTAGGAAATCCCACTTAAAAATATCTCACATATGTTTTAATGTTGGAATTCCTCTCTATCAAAAAGTAATGATCACACACAAAAATTTCATATTTCAAAAATAAAATTGATCTCCATCCATTCCACAATACCTAAATTTGTTGAATGGAGGTCCTCATTTTTAAAATTAAAATTCCAACAATCTTATTTCAAAAAAATTTCAAACATACATTTGGAACCTCACTTAGCATACTCAAATTTTCTAAGTGAAGTTTCCAAAACCAAAAATCAAAAAAATCAACAATCATATTTCAAAATTTTCAAACAACATTTGGAACTTCATTTAACATACCCAAATTTGTTAAGTAAAGTTTCCAAATCCAAAATCCAAAGATAAAAAAAAATTTCAAACAACATTTTGGAATTTCACTTAACATACCCAAATTTGTTAAGTGAACTTTCTAAATCCAAAATCAAAATCAACAATCATATTTCAAAATTTTCAAACAATATTTGGAACTTCATTTAATATACCCAAATTTGCTAAGTGAAGTATTCAAATCCAAAATCATTTTTCAAAATATATTTTGGAACCTCACCCAAATTTGCTAAGTGAAGTTTCCAAAGTCAAAACAAAAATTTCTCAAACACCTTTGGAAATTCTTCCCTTAGCATACCAAATTTGCTAAGGAGAAGTTTCCATTTTCAAAATCAAAAATGAAATCAGAATTTTAAACACACCATTTTGAATTTCAATTAGCATATTCAAATTTTCTAAGTGAAATTTCCATTTCACAAAACCAAGTGGGATTTCACCTTTAGCATACCAAATTTGCTAAAGTTAAATTTCCACTTTCAAAACACATCAAAAACAAAATGAAGCACCTTAGGATCCCATTAGCATACCAAATTTGCTAAGGATTCTACCCTTTTCAAAAATCAAAACATTCCAAACAAATGAAACACTTAGGGTTTTCTTAGAATACCTAAATTTTCTAAGAATCCTATTCAAAAATTAAACAAATTACACTTGGATTCTTCACTAGCATACCTAAATAAGTAAGAATTCCAAAATGTTCAAAATCAAAACAAAATTCACAAAAAGAAACAATCACTTTACTTCACTTAGCACACCTAAATTTGCTAAGTGAAATTTGAAATCAACCAAACAAAACAAAATCATTTGACCCTTACTTTAACATACCCAAATTTGTTAAAGGAAAGGGTCCTCAAAATCACAAAAATTCAAATTCAAAACATCATTGAACCTATGGAAGCATCCTTTCAAAAATTTTGAATCCATATTTCAACATACCTAAATTTGTTGAAGTTTTGATTCATATTCAAATTCCTCTTTCAATCAGTATTCTTAAATCTATTTAAACCCCACTTAACACTTCCAAGTTGTTGGATGTGGGTTCAAATCTTCAAAATTAAAAATTCAAAATCTATGGATATAGAAAACTAGTACAAGTTCATTGCTCATTGCAAATTCTTTTCATTCAGTGTAGTATAGTTTAGTTTCAGTTTACTACAGTTTTGGATATGGTTGGTTCCCAAAAAATTATTTTCACCTTCCCTCATGGTATGGATCTAGCTTTAGATCAGGTTGACTTCCCCTATCTAGACCATACCCACTTGATTCACCTTGGCCGAGGATTTGAGGGGGCTAAGATCACTTGTGAGGGCATTCCCCTCACCATAGTCAACAGGACAAAGGTGGTCGGGCAAAAGCTAGTCATCAGGATAGACTTACCTTCAGATTTGGATGTCTCGTAACTAAAGAGGAAAGCAGGTACCATACTTCAGTTTTATAGTTCCACGCATCACTCCAGTGCAGCTCATCCCAGTTGCCCATGTTGCAGTGCTAGCACCCTACCATCTGTACCCTTCAAGGGTAAGGCTCCCCTAGTTTCAGGGCTTGCCACCCCCACATTTAAGTATGGGTCTAGCTTGCACTCCTCTCATCCTACCTGTACCTAGCATAGGAACAAGATTAGTATGATCAAACGGATCCACACTGAGATAGGAGAGCAGAGTGCGATCATCATGGATGAGTCTCATCATCACTTCACCACTGTTATAGAAAACTAGTTTCATCCTCTCTGGATCAGAGAGAGATCCGGAGGATTGTCATCACCTCCTCGTGGTGCACTTGCACCACCGCTTAGGAGTAGGAGGTCGATGCCTCCCGCTCTCTACACCAAGTAGGCGGAGCATACGGACACTCAAAGTTTGGGATGCAGTTTTACCTTCAATCTATTATCCCCAGTAGCGTAGGTAGGTAGATTTATTAGGAGAGGGCCTGTGAGGCCCATTCATCATATATTACTAGCAGAGAGCGATGGATGTTCAGCCGTCAATTGGTCGCTTCTACTTTGGTTGATTTTCTAGCTTGGCCCGCTACCCGCGTCGACCATACTGATAGCATTCTTCTCACCAAGACTAGCCACCATAAGAGGGCAGTTCCAGTGCATAGAGAGTCAATGTCTCCACCCCACTCTACCCCTCATGTCCACCATCGCAAAGTTACAACATCTCCCATTCTATCTAAGGCCATGAAGGCCGCATCCAGGGAAAAATGTACCCCGTTGGTAATTTGGCTATGACCAAGGGATCGTACTCCTCCTACATCACCCATTATGGTAGGGCCGAGCTCTCGCTGACCTTCTCGCCTGGTGGTGCGAAGAGTGGCGACCCGAGCATCATGGTCGCTCCTTCACCAACTCGCCCCATACCGGATGCGAGATGATGACAAATATCATGATATTCTAGATGACGCACAAGTGGTAGAGGATCATCCTAGGATTGTTACCCCTATTACAGCCAGTAGTAGTCAGGAGTATCATTCTTCTAGTGAGTACAATCCACACAAGTTTGACTCCCTAGTAACAGGTGAAGTCTGGTGCCTCCCGGTTCATGATAGTGATCACATCGGTCAGCCTAAACTGTTTGTACCTACTGAGTTAGATCGTTCCTTATATGAGATAGTTGCACACTATTTTATGGAGAAGAAGGAGATCTTAGGGTATGCTTGGTCCGATGAAGAGAGAGTCAGCTTTGATCCCAATGAAGATGACTTGATGGGGGATTCAACTAGAGTATGCATGGTCGATACTAGAGGATCTCTTCTTAGGGAGCAATAGGCCATGGAAGGTGATGAGGTTGATCAAGAGGACACCACAAAATCAGCCCAACACCTCTGACTTTAGTTAATGTAGAAGGATGAGCAGATTGATAGGATGGTATGTTAATTATAGGACTTGTTAATAGCACTGTTAGTGCTTCAAAAATAAGCCCCTCCAGTTCATCCTATTACAGTCGATGTCAATCAGCCTAAGCTAGTGCATGTCTTAGACCCAGTTAAGACTCTACCTCTCATTGAATAAGGTAGCACTAGCTTGTATAGGATGGTAGTGGATAGTACCTCCACACAAGAAAATGATCTAAAATCCATGGTTGAGCAGTATGTGAAGAAAGCTTTGGCTCAAGCCCGAGGAGGATCTTAGATTCCAAAGGGTAGACCCAACCTAGAGGAATTTGATGATATCTAGTATACCAATGGTTTCGTGCCTCCTTCCTTCAAGAGCTTCGATGGTAGTGGGAACCCTAGGCAGCATATAGCTCACTTCAGGGCTAATTGTTTGCAACATAGGTGGTAACAATGCTATAGTCTTTAATCTCTTTGTCAGTAGCCTAGCGGGTATTACTTTGATTGGTATGTTGAACTGCCCAACCATTCAGTAAAGACATTTACTGAGTTAGAGCAACTCTTCATCAAGAGATTTACTAGAGCTCAGCAAAGGGTTACTATAGGTGATCTCATTATAGCACAATAACACTCTGGTGAGTCACTTGTTGATTATATTCTCCGATGGTGCAACTTGAGTATGAAGTATGAACCACAGCTGTATGAACAACATGACATTGAGATTCTCTTGAAGAATATTCATGGCCCGATCACCTTCATGCTTAAGGGCTTCACTATCAAGATATTTGAGAAGCTAATCAATAAGGCAGCTAGTCTACAAGGAGAGGCTAAATAGTTGCCTATTCTAGATCAGTTGCCCAAGAAGAAATCCCAAAAGGTCTTTGAGAAGAAACCAGGTTGTACGGAGGTACCCGATTGCACTGTTCTTTTATTCTTTTATGATAGTTTATATAATTGTTTGATGTTATGTTTACATTGTACATTAGGATGACATGTTTTTCATAGTTTCTTAAATGATTGATGCTTTAATGTGTGGCTTGGATATGATTAGGCTCTTAGGATAAAAATAGCTTTTCTACCCAACTAATCACTTATAACTAAATTTTAAATAACTCATAACCTCATCATAAAGCCTAAGACATAAATAAGATAATTAAAAGATTTAGCAACCCCTTAGATGTATGGTTGTATGCTTCACATCATGCATGCATATTCTTTCTCTCTAGAATAATAAGGATCTCCATCCTTGCACGATAAATAAATGCTTGACCTATGAACACATCCCTTGTGGTGGAGAATGCCTTCTTCTAGCTGATTTGACCTATAACCTATTTCATCATGCATTTAGGCATAAGAAATCCTAAAGCCTCTATCAAAATAATGTGTCTAAAATGAAATAAAATTTGGAAATATTTTGCATCTATAGATTAAGTCATATGCTCATACCACTCATGCTCTAGTCTCTTTCTAATTAAATAACTACCCTAGCTATCTTGCAATTTATAATATCGGACTACATGATTTTAAAATCATAAAAGTTAATAGGCGGCCACTCTAGGAGGTTATAAGTCCAGAAGTTAGATAATTTATTCTCTCTTGTGGAGGTAAACCCTTATGTCCACCTGTCACTTAGATTTAGGTCATGCTTTAGCTCATACTAAAGCTCCCTAGATTTAGGATATGAGGTAGCTATTTCCTTCAGGCTACGAGCATAAATCCTCACCTCTTATGCATTCCCACAACCTTATTTTGATAGATTTTAAGCCCTAGTAATCTAATTAAATTTCAACTTAAAACATATAAATCTCCTCAACTTCAAAATTATAAAGCCCAACCATATGATAGATTAGAATGCTCATTAAGTTTCCTAGTATCATGATCATTTTCTACTTATTTCATTTGAATTCTAGAAATAAGTCTTCCCCTTGAACATTCCCAATTGATTTTCCAAATGCAACCAATCTTTTGATAGTCTAACCTTGAAATCTTTGGAGATGATAATTGTCTACTTTAATCGAGAGTATTCTTAGGAAATTTTATTTCCTAAGATGTAAATAACTATAGAGGCTTGCCTCCATAGGAAACTTAAGAACCTAGTTTAATATAAACCCTATTTTATTCATCCATGTAAGTAGGGAGAAATCTCTAGTACATTCAAGACCCATCATGCCTAGGAGTCCTTATATTGATTGGGTCCATTGTAGGTGATATCTTTATCTTTCGAGATAGTACATAATACCTCAATCATGTTCCCAATCACCTCAAAAGTATCCCCCTATGATGCTGTGGTGTATACATCCAAAATAAACACCATAAGACCCCTCTCCTTGTTCATTGAATCCTCTCAACATCATCCTTTCATTTTAGAGTAGAGATGTCGATCCTTAAGTAGGCAAGGGTTCCTAGACTCATAATTGATACATACACGGGCTGATAGTCAGACTGCCAACATCCACGTAATGTAAAGGCGGTTGTGCTCGGTCATCCCAAGAGTAAGTCTTCATCAATGTAACTCTAACATGTCCTTGGTGGCATGCCTCTTCTTTAGCGGTCAATTGCATATCTCTAGATCAAGTAAGGCCTTAATTAGAGATTCCCTCATCTCTTTAGATAAGATAAGGGTGTAGTATATGTTTAACTTAGCTGGAAACTTTGTAAGGTGTGCTAGGACATTGTAATCAACTCTGGATTGGTCCTCCCTAAGCATATCCATGGGTGGAGCATCCTATGGAGGGGCTATCTGCTCACTCAAACCAATGACTTGCTTACCCTTATCCTAAGGTGCTATCCTAGGAGGTAGAACTTTGTAACTATGTAGGTTGGCTACAGTGACTTCTTGGAATGATGAGGTTATGGAAAGTTCTACCTTCTCATCGGGGATACCTATAGCTTCTCCTATGGGATTCTCAGAGTTAGTTAACTCGAAGTCAATCTCAAGAGGTGAACTTGAATTAGAAGGATAATTGACTCATGAAAGGAAAGGATCGAACTACTAGAGCTATTATTTTTATTTAGACTAAGAGCTTTTAGAATAAAATCAAGAGCATTAGAAGTAGATAATATATAAGTAGAATCAGCTTTCTTCATTAATTTCTTTTTGGGTGGAGGTACATGATAGAAATCAAGTAAAGTAAGCAGATTAAAGGATTAAGTGCTCTTATCCATTGATACAATGCATTTGCAGGTATAAGAGGAGCTAGCTGAAGAGGTGGTAGCTGCAACGGTGGAGGGAGTATTGGACTCAGATGGTGGTTGTGCTATTGGACTATCCTAGGCAAGTATGGTGAGTCTTACATTGGTGGGGCATTCACCCGAAGTTGTCCTTGTAACTAGCAAACCTTCCTTGGTGTTGGAGGTTGAGCTACTTCAGCATGAAAGCTTCTTGATCTTAGAAATGATCTTCTTAGAGGTTTGGGATAGGGAGATATCCTAACCTTCTTTGGTCTTAAAAGGATCGCAAGTATCCCTAAGGATTACTCTAACAAAACTGGATGGTTGTTCTAATTAGTATTCCTTAGGGATAATTATGGCTCTCAACTTATAGCACTCAAGCTAGTCCTTAAAAGTGATACAATCCTCTAAGACATGGCCTACATGCAATAGTAGGGGCAATAGCTAGGATCATCGCTCTTGCCCAGGTACTTCGCTTTTTAGGCTCTGGTAACTAAAATCAGGTTTCTTTAAGGGATTCTTAAGGATTTTCCTAACTACCTCCCTCCTTAATGAATATGGCTTATTCAATCTATCGCAAGATTAGGTGGAAAGTAGGTACCTGGCGATGGATATGAATACCACTGCTAGGTAGGCTACTGAGGTGGTGGAATTGGTCATTGTGGTGGCTGTGGTGGCCAATATGATGGCCAAGGTGGTGGAAGAGGAGGTGGCAAAGGAGGCTGCTGAGCTCGTAGTCTCTCATACTGAACTCTGGCTAGCTCCTTCCCTCTATCCACTGGCACAACTATCCCTAGTTTCTTCTCACACCTTCTACGGCTTGGGCCTAGATGATTGGTCGGGAAAGGGCTACTATTTGGCTTCTTCTTGTTGGTTAGCCTCCTTGTTGATTAATTTCTCGAATGTTTTGAGAGTAAAGCCCTTAAGCATGAAGGCGACCGGGCTATGGATATTCTTGAGAAGAATCTCAATGCCATGCTGTTCGGACAGCTGTGGTTCCCATTTCATGCACAGGTTGTGCTACTTGAGAATGTGATCAACAAAGGACTCGTTGAGTTTCTGTTTCTCTACAATGAGGTCACCTATAATGACTCTCTGCTGAGCTGTAGAAAACCTCTTAATGAAGAGGTGCTCCAACTCAGCAAAAGTATTCATCGAACCATTGGGCTGTTTGGTGTACCAATCAAATGCAACACCTGGTAGACTGCTAATGAAAAGGCGGAAGAGGAGTGCGTTGATGCCACTGGTGTGTTGCAACTGCCGGCTCTAATGTGTGCAATGTCTTATCATGGGTTCTCACTACCATCAAAGATCTTGAAGGATGGCAGCACAAAACCCTAAATAAAATCAAAACTAAATAAAAACCTAAACCTAAAAAATAAACATAAAAAAAATAAAAAATAAAACCTAAACCCTAAACTAAAAAAAAACTAAACATAAAATAAACAAAATAAAATAAACATAAACCTAAACTAAAATAAACTAAACTAAAATAAATAAAACCTAAACCTAAACCTAAAATAAACTAAACCTAAACCCTAAACTAAATAAAATAAAATAAACTAAAAATAAACCTAAGCCTAAATTATAAAAAACTTAAAAAATAAATCTAAAATAAAAACCTAAAACCTAAACCTAAAAAAAATAAAATAAAAACCTAAACATAAACATACAAATAAAAAATAAAACCTAAACCTAAAAAATAAAAAAAACTAAACTAAAAAATAAACATGAAACTAAATCTAAAAAATAAACTAAAATAAAATAACCTAAACTAAAATAAATAAAACTAAAATAAAAACCTAAACTAATATAAATAAAACTAATAAACTAAATTAAATAAAATAATAAATTAATAAAATAAAATAAATAAACTAAAATAAATAAATAAAATAAAATATAAACCTAAATAAAATAAAATTAAAATAAACTAAAATAAATAATAAATAAATAAATAAACTAAATAAATCTAAACATTGGTTCTTAATTTTAAAAAAAACTACCAAAACCTAAACCATAAATCCTACTAAACCTAAACTAAACCCCCAACCATAAAACCTTAAACCTCCAAACCTCATAAAACACTAAACCCTAAACTAAAAAAAACCCTAAAACCCCTAAACCCTAACTGACCCTAAACCCAAACTAAACCTTAAAAATAAACCACACAACTTGAACCCAAACCCTAACTGGCATAACCCTGACCCTAAACCTAGGAATCATAATCCTGGGTTGACCTAAACCTAATGACCTAAACCCTAAACCTGAGCCCTAAACTGTAACCACTAAACCACAAACCTAACAACCCTTAAGCTAACTGACCCAAATAAAACCCTAAACCCAAGCCTTAAACTAAACCCTAAAGCCCAAACTAAAAAACCCTAAACCCTAAACTAAACCTAAACCATAAAAAAACACTAAAACCTAAAAACTTATACCTAAACTGTATATAACCTAAAAATAAAATAAACTATAAAAACTTAAATCTAAATAAAATAAAATAAAATATAAACCTAAACTAAAACCTAAACCTAAACTTAAACCTAAAAAATATGATAAAATAAAAAATAAAAACTAAAATAAAATAAAATAAATAAAAACCTAAACTAAACTTAAAAAAATTAAATAAACCTAAAAATAAAAAAACATAAATCAAATAAAAACTACATGTAAAATAAAAATAAAATAAACTTAAAATAAAATAAATTTAAAACAAAATGAAAACCTAAACCTAAAACATAAACCTGAAAATAAATAAAAAACTAAACCTGAACCCTAAAAAACATACCTAAAGCTTAAATAAACAAAATAAATTAAACCTAGAGCTAAAATAAAATAAACTAAACAAAAAAACGATAAACCCAAACCTAAATAAAATAAAAAACCTAAAATAAACCTACCTAAAATAAAATAAAAATAAAGACCTAAACCTAACTAAAAAATAAAATAAACCTAAACCTAAAAACTAAATTAAAAATAAACATAAACCTAAACCTAAACCTAAAAATAAACTAAAATAAAACTAAACTAAAATAAAAAAAATATAAATAAACTAAACTAAATAAAATATAAAATAAACCTAAATAAAAAAAACTAAAATAAATAAATAAAATAAACTAAATAAACCTAAACCTGGGTTTAATTAAAAACCTAAACCAAAAAATACAAATCTAAAATCCTAAACCCTAAACCCTACCTACAACCATACCCTAAACCTAAACCCTAGCAAAATCTTACCTTAAACTCTAAACCCTAAACCTTAAAAAATCTTAAACCTTAAACTCTAAACCCTAAACCCTAAAAAACTCTAAACTCAAAAACTTACAACCCTAAACCCTAAACCCTAATCCCCAAACCCTAAATCCTAAACCCTAATCCTTAATCCTTAAACCATAAAACCCTAAACTAAATAAAACCTTAAAATAAAAAAAAAAAAAAAACCTAAACCTAAATAAATTAAAAAAATAAAATAAAATAAAAACCTAAACTAAAACCTAAACCAAAACCTAAAAATAAAATAAAATAAACTAATAAAATAAATAAATAAATATAATAAACTAAACTAAAAAAAAAGATATACTAAGAATAAAAAACCTAAATAAAATAAAAACTAAATGTAAAATAAAACTAAAATAAACCTAAAATGAACCTAAAATAAGATAAAACAAAAATTAAATAAAAGCATAAACCAAAAAATAAACTTAAAAATAAAACCTAAAAATAAAAAAAATAAATATTAAACCATAAACTAGAAAAAAATACCTAAACCTAAACTAAAATATACTAAACCAAATAAGTAAAACCTAAACCTAAACCTAAACAAAATAAAATTAAATAAACTAAAAAGTAAACCTAAACCTAAACTAGAAAATAAATCCTTAAAGTAAACCAAAAATAAAAAACCTAAAACCTAAACCTAAAAAAATAAATCAAAACCTAAACCTAAACCTAAAAATAAAAAGTAAAACCTAAACCAAAAAAGAAAATAAAAATAAACTTAACTAAAAAATAAACCTAAAAAATAAACTAAAATAAAATACCTAAACTAAAATAAATAAATATAAAATAAATAAACTAAACATAAATAAAAATAAAATAAATCCTAAACCCTAAAAGAAAATTAAATAATCCTTAAACCCTAAAGTAAACAAAATGAACCTAAACCTACCAATTTACTTAATTAAAAAAAATCCTAAACCCAAAATCGTAAATCCAAACCCTAAACTCTAAACTCTAAACCCTAAAGCCTAAAGCCTAAAGCGTAATCACTTAACCCTAAACCATAAACTCTAACCCTAAACCTTAAAACTTAAAACCCTAAAACCCTAAACCCTAAAACCCTAAACCTTAAACCCTAAAAATCTAAAACCTAAACCTAAACTAAATAAAACCTAAAGTAAAATAAATAAATAAACCTCAACTTAAATAAAATAAAAAATAAAATAAAATAAAAACCTAAACTAAAACCTAAATCTAAGCGTAAAAATATAATAAAATAAAAAATAAAATAAAGAACAACCTAAACTAAACTAAAAAAATAAAATAAACCTAACAATAAAAAACCTTAATGAAATAAAAACTAAAAGAAAAATGAAAATAAATTAAACCTAAATTAAAATAAAATAAAAACTAAATTAAAGTGTAAACCTAAAAAATAAACCTAAAAATAAATAAAAAAGGAAAACCTAAACCCTAAACTAAAAAAAAACCTAAACCTAAAATAAAAATAAAATAAACCTAAACCTAAACTAAAATAAACTAAATTAAAATATATAAAACCTAAACCTAAACCTAAAAAATAAATTAAACTTAAACCTAAACTAAACTAAATAAAAAAAAAATGAACTAAAATAAACCTAATCTAAACTAAAAAAAATATAACCTAAAAATAAACCTAAAACCTAAACTTAAAAATAAAATTAAAATAAAAACATAAAGATAAATCTGAAAATAAAAAATAAAAGATAAACTTAAAAAAGTAAATAAAAACAAAACTCAACTAAAAAATAAACATAATCATAAACCTAAACCTAAACTTAAAAAATAAACTAAAATAAAAACCTAAATTAAAGTAAATAAACATAAAATAAATAAACTAAACAAAATAAAATAAAATAAAATAAACTATAAAAAATAGAAAAATAAACTAAATAAACTAAATAAACCTAAACCTAACCATTTCGTTAATTTTTATTTTTAAAAAAACCCTAAATCCTAAACCTTAAACCCTAAATCCTAACCCTAAACCCTACACCTGAAACCCAAAATGCCAAACCCTAACCACCTAAATTAATCCTCTACCCTAAAAAAACCCTACACTCTCTAAGCTGACCTTAACCCTAATCACTAAACCATCTAAAAACAAGCCCAAATCCTAAACCCTAAATCATAAAAACCCTAACTAAATCTAAACCAAACTTAAACCTCTAACTTTAAACCCTAACCCCTAAGCATAAACCCTAAACTTTGAAACACCTGTACCAATCCTAAACCCTAAACACTAGTAAATAACATAAACTACTGGTTTGCTTTTAAAACCCTCCACACTTATGACCCAAAACCCAAAACCCCAAAACCCTAAATTAAAATCAACCCTAAACATGAAACCTAAAGCTACCTCACCCTAAACCCTAAACCATAAATCATAAAACCTAAACCCTAAACTCTAAACTAAACCCTAAGTCCTAAACCTACAACCCCTCCTAAACAAACTCTAAACCTTAAACCTTAAACCCTAAAAACAAAAAAAAATAAACCTAAACTAAATAAAACTTAAAATTGAAATAAATAAAAAAACCTAAACCTAAATAAAATAAAGAAATAAAATAAAATAAAAACCTAAACCTAAACCTAAAAATAAAATGAAATATAACATAAAATAACTAAAATAAAATAAAAAAAATATGAAAACTAAACTAAAAAATAAAATAAACCTAAGAAAAAAACATTAATAAAATAAAAAGTGAACATAAAATAAAAATAAAAGAAATCTAAAATAAAATAAAATAAAAACTATATAAAAACCTAAACCTAAAAAATAAACCTAAAATTAAAACCTAAAAATAAATAAAATATAAAACCTAAACCCTAAACTAAAAAAAAATGTAAACCTAAAATTAAAATAAAATAAAAATAAAATAAACCTAAACCTAAACATAAACTAAAATAAACTAAACTAAAATAAATAAAACATAAACTTATAATAAACTAAAACTAACCTAAACCTAAACTAAATAAAATAAAATAAACTAAAAATAAACCTAAACCTAAGCTAAAAAATACAACTTAAAAATAAACCTAAAATAAAAACTTAGAACCTGAACCTAAAAAATTAAAATTAAAATCTAAACCTAATCCTAAAAATAAAAAATAAAACTTAAACCTAAAAAAATATAATAAGAATAAAACTCAACTAAAAAATAAACCTAAACTGAAAAAAATAAACTAAAATAAATAATCCTAAAAAAAATAAACTAAACTAAATAAAAAAAAATAAACATAAATAAAAATAAAATAAACTAAAAAAATAAAAAATAAACTAAATAAACTAAATAAACCTAAACCTATTAGTTTACTTAATTTTTTTAAAAAAAACCTTAAACCTTAAATCCTAAACCCTAAACCTATAAACTTAAACCTTTAACCCTAATCCCTAAGAAACCTTAAACCCTAAACCCTAAACCCTAAACCCTAATCCTAAACCCTAAACCCTAAAAACATAAACCTTAAAATGCTAAACCTTAAATCATAAACCTTAAACCCTAAACCCTAAACTCTAAACCCTAAACCCAAACCCTAAACCCTAATCCCTAAACCCAAAACCCTAAACCTAAACCTAAAGTAACTAAATAAATTTAAAAAATAAACATAAACCTAAACCTAAATATTAAGAATGGGCAGAACCTTGATGGCAAGAACATCACCATCAAACTAACTTAGTCTAGATCTGGCGATGGAGGCGAAGGCGGAGGTGGCAATTATTGCAGTGGTGGTAGGGGAACTGGAGGTGCTAGTAGATATGGAGGTGGTGCTGAGTAGTGCTTATAGAGGTGGTAGGAGCGACAGAGGTTACAACCATGGTGGTGGCGGAGGGAGAGATCAGTGATATGATGGTGGATCCCGCTACTCGAGAGGCCGAGGTGGTTTTGATGGGAACTGGAGAAAATGAAGAATGGCCAATACAATCTGTTGCTTATGGAACTGTGTCTTTATAGTAAGACAGTTCTAATTATCTAGGGTTTTTGATTTGCTATATGCATGCTCATTTTTGATATATGTCATTGCATGTGCCTTAGAGAACTTGGTGAGTTGCTTGGTTGATGAAATTGAAAAGAAGAAATATTAACTCTGAATTTGTTCTCTGTTAAAAAAAAAAACCAAAACCCCTAAACTAAAACCTGAACCATAGACTTAAAACTTAAACCCTAAACCCTAAACCCTAAACCCTAAAAACTCTAAACCCTAAACCCTAAACCCAAAATCCCTAAACCCTAAATCCAAAAACCTAAACCCTAAAACATAAACCCTAAACCCTAAACCCTAACCCTTAAACCTTACACCCAAAACCTCAAACCTAAACCCTCAACTAACCCTAATTCCTAAACCCTAAACCATAAAAAAGCTAAAGCTATAAACTAAATAAAAAAATAAAATAAATGACAACCTAAATAAATAAAATAAAATAAAAATAAAATAAAATAAAAACCTAAACTAAAACCTAAACCTAAACACAAAACTAAACCTAAACCTAAAAATAAACTAAAATAAAAATAAAAACTAAAATAAAATAAAATAAATTCAAACCTAAACTAAACTAAAAAATAAAAAACCTAAATAAAATAAAAGTTAAACCTACAAAAAATAATAATAAAACGAAAATAAAACAAAATAAAAACTAAATAAAAACCTAAACCTAAAAGTAAAACCTAAAAATAAATAGAAAAATAAAACTTAAACCCTAAACCTAAATTATACTAAACCTAAACTTAACCCAAAATCATAAATAAAATAAAATAAACTAAAAATAAACCTAAACCTAAACTAATAAAATAAACTTAAAAATTAAACTAAAATAAAAACCTAAAACCTAAACCTAAAAAATAAAATAAAAACCCAAACCTAAACCTAAAAATAAAAAGTAAAACCTAAACCTAATAAAATAAAAAAATAAAAATAAACTATAAGAAAATAAACCTAAATCCAAACCTAAACCTAGAAAATAAACTAAAATGAAAACCTAAACTAAATTAAATAAACTAAAAATAATTAAACTAAACTAAGTAAAACTAAAAAAATAAAATAAACTAAAACAAATAAAAAAATAAACTAAATAAACCTAAACCTACTAGTTTACTTAATTTAACAAAAATAAAAAACAAAAAAATTAAAAAAATTAAAAAAAACCCTAACCCTATACCCTAAATAGTAAAACTAACCCTAAACCCTAAACCCTAAACCCTAAACCTACAACCCTAAACCCTAAACCCAAAATACTAAATAGTACAACCCAAAACCCTAAAACCTACAACCTTAAACCCTAAACCCTAAACCGTGAACCCTAAACCCTAAACCATAAATCCTAAAAACCTCAATCCTAAACATAAAAAGAAAATAAATAAAAAACTTAAACCTAAATAAAATAAAAAAATAAATTAAAATAAAAACTTAAATTAAAACCTAAACCTAAAACAAAACCTAAATCTAAATCTAAATGTAAACAAGAAAATAAAATAAAAAATATAAAAGAATGTAAAATAAAATAAATAAAACCTAAATGAAACTAAAAAATAAAATGAACCTAAAAAAAACCTAAATAAA
This sequence comes from Cymbidium sinense, assembly GCA_021442155.1. Classification (NCBI taxonomy): domain Eukaryota; kingdom Viridiplantae; phylum Streptophyta; class Magnoliopsida; order Asparagales; family Orchidaceae; genus Cymbidium; species Cymbidium sinense. The sequence continues at coordinate 18,974 of JAKCPB010000540.1, read as the reverse complement.
ATAAAAACTAAATGTAAAATAAAAATATAATAATTCTAAAGTAAAATAAAATAAAATAAAAAAAACTAAACCTAAAAATAAAACTAAAAATGAATAAAAATAAAACCTGAACCTAAACCTAAAGTAAACAAAATAAAATAAACCTAAACCTAAACTAAACTAAAATAAACTAAATTAAAATAAATAAATCCTAAACATAAACCTAAAATAAATTAAACCTAAACCCTAAACTAAATAAAATAAAATAAAATAAAAATAAACCTAAACATAAATAAAAAAAAAACACCTAAAATAAAAACTTAAAACATAAACCTTAAGAAATAAAATAAAACCTAAACCTAAACTTAAAAATAAAAAATAAAACCTAAACCTAAAAAGTAAAATAAAAATAAAACTAAACTAAAAAATAAACGTAAACCTAAACCTAAACCTAAAAAATAAATTAAAAGAAAAAGGCTAAACTAAAAAAATAAACTAAACTAAATAAATATAAAAAATAAACTAAAATAAAAATAAAAAATAAACTAAATAAACTAGATAAACATAAACCTAGTGGTTTACTTAATTTAAAAAAAAAAACCTAAAATCTAAACCCTAAACCCTAAAACTATCCCTAACCCCTAAACTCAAATCCCAAAAAACCCTAAACCCTAAAGCCTAAACACTAAACACTAAAAACTAAAACCTAAACTTAAAAACAAAACCTAAACCTAAACCTTAAACCCTAAACCCTTAAAGAAAACCTAAAAACATAAACCTAAACTAAATAAAACCTAATAATTAGATAAGTAAAAATACCTAAACCTAAATATAATAGGTAAATAAAATAAAATAAAATCCTAAACCTAAAGATAAAATAAAAATAAAATAAATAAAACCCTAAACTAAACTAAAAAATAAAGTAAACCTAAGAATAAAAAAGTTAAATAAAATAAAAATAAAATAAACCAAAAATAAAATAAAATAAAAACTAAATGAAATCCTAAACCTAAAAAATAACCATAAAAATAAAACCTAAAAATATATAAAAGATTAAACCTAAAGCCTAAACTAAAAAAAACCCTAAACCTAAAATAAAAATAAAATAAGCAAAATAAAATAAAATAAAAACTAAATAAAAAACTAAAGCTAAAAAATAAAACTAAAATGAATAAAAAATAAACGAAACCTAAACCTAAAATAAACATAATAAAATAAACCTAAACCTAAACTAAACTAAATTAAAATAAATAAATCCTAAACATAAACCTAAAATAAATTAAACTTAAACCCTAAACTAAATAAAATAAAATAAACTAAAAATAAACCTAAACATAAATTAAAAAACAGATAAAATAAAAACTTAAAACATAAACCTTAAAAAATAAAATAAAAGCTAAACCTAAACCTAAAAATAAAAAATAAAACCTAAACCTAAAAAGTAAAATAATAACAAACAACTAAAATAAACATAAACCTAAACCTAAACCTAAAAAATAAACTAAAATAAAAAAGCTAAACTAAGATAAATAAACTAAACTAAATAAAAATAAAAAATAAACTAAAATAAAAATATATAATAAACTAAATAAACTAAATACACCTAAACCTACCATTTTATTAATTTTGAAAAAACCCTAAACCCTAAATCTTAAACCCTAAACCCTAAAACTAATCCTAAACCCCAAACCCTAATCCCAAAAAACCCTAAAGCCTAAACACTAAACCCCAAACACTAACACTAACCCTATACCTTAAACCCTAAAACCCTAAAAAACCTAAACCTTAAACCCTAAACCCTAAATGAGAAAAACCTAAAAACCTAAACCTAAACTGAATAAAACCTAATAATTAGATAAGTAAAAATACCCAAACCTAAATATAATAGGAAAATAAAATAAAATAAAATCCTAAACCTAAAGATAGAATAAAAATAAAATAAATAAAACCCTAAACCAAACTAAAAATAAAGTAAACCTACGAATAAAAAAGTTAAATAAAATAAAAATAAAATAAACCAAAAATAAAAACTAAATGAAATCTTAAACCTAAAAAATAACCATAAAAATAAAACCTAAAAATATATAAAAGATTAAACCTAAAGCTTAAACTAAAAAAAACCCTAAACCTAAAATAAAAATAAAATAAGCAAAATAAAATAAAATAAAAACTAAATAAAAAACTAAAGCTAAAAAATAAAACTAAAAATGAATAAAAAATAAAACGAAAACCTAAACCTAAAATAAACATAATAAAATAAACCTAAACCTAAACTAAATTAAAATAAACTAAATTAAAATAAATAAATCCTAAACATAAACCTAAAATAAATTAAACATAAACCCTAAACTAAATAAAATAAAATAAACTAAAAATAAACCTAAACATAAATTAAAAAAAAACCTAAAATAAAAACTTAAAACATAAACCTTAAAAAATAAAATAAAAGCTAAACCTAAACCTAAAAATAAAAAATAAAACCTAAACCTAAAAAGTAAAATAATAACAAAACTAAACTAAAAAATAAACTTAAACCTAAACCTAAACCTAAAAAATAAACTAAAATAAAAAAGCTAAACTAAAATAAATAAACTAAACTAAATAAAAATAAAAAATAAACTAAAATAAAAATATATAATAAACTAAATAAACTAGATAAACCTAAACCTACTAGTTTACTTAATTTTTTGAAAAAAACCCTAAACCCTAAACCCTAAACCCTAAACCTTAAAACTAATCCTAAACCCTAAACCCTAATCCCAAAAAGCCCTAAACCCTAAAGCCTAAACACTAAACCCTAAACCCTAAACACTAACCCTATACCTTAAACCCTAAAACCCTAAACCTAAAGCCCTAAACCTTAAACCCTAAACCCTTAATGAGAAAAACCTAAAAACCTAAACCTAAACTAAATAAAACCTAATAATTAGATAAGTAAAAATACCCAAACCTAAATATAATAGGAAAATAAAATAAAATAAAATCCTAAACCTAAAGATAAAATAAAAATAAAATAAATAAAACCCTAAACTAAACTAAGAATAAAGTAAACCTAAGAATAAAAAAGTTAAATAAAATAAAAATAAAATAAATCAAAAATAAAATAAAATAAAACTAAATGAAATCCTAAACCTAAAAAATAAAACCAAAAAAAATATATAAAAGATTGAACCTAAAGCCTAAACTAAAAAAAAACCCTAAACCTAAAATAAAAATAAAATAAGCAAAATAAAATAAAATAAAAACTAAATAAAAAACTAAAGCTAAAAAATAAAACTAAAAATGAATAAAAAATAAAATGAAAACCTAAACCTAAAATAAACATAATAAAATAAACCTAAACCTAAACTAAACTAAAATAAACTAAATTAAAATAAATAAATCCTAAACATAAACCTAAAATAAATTAAACCTAAACCCTAAACTAAATAAAATAAAATAAACTAAAAATAAACCTAAACATAAATTAAAAAAAACCTAAAATAAAACTTAAAACATAAACCCAAAAAAAATAAAATAAAAGCTAAACCTAAACCTAAAAATAAAAAATAAAACCTAAACCTAAAAAGTAAAATAATAACAAAACTAAACTAAAAAATAAACATAAACCTAAACCAAAACCTAAAAAATAAACTAAAATAAAAAAGCTAAACTAAAATAAATAAACTAAACTAAATAAAAATAAAAAATAAACTAAAATAAAAATATATAATAAACTAAATAAACTAGATAAACCTAAACCTACTAGTTTACTTAATTTTTTAAAAAAAATGTTAAACCCTAAACCCTAAACCCTAAACCTTAAAACTAACCCTAAACCCTAAACCCTAATCCCAAAAAGGCCTAAACCCTAAAGCCTAAACACTAAACCCTAAACCCTAAACACTAACCCTATACCTTAAACCCTAAAACCCTAAACCTTAAAGCCCTAAACCTTAAACCCTAAACCCTTAATGAGAAAAACCTAAAAACCTAAACCTAAACTAAATAAAACCTAATAATTAGATAAGTAAAAATACCCAAACCTAAATATAATAGGAAAAAAATAAAATTAAAACCTAAACCTAAAGGTAAAATAAAAATAAAATAAATAAAACCCTAAACTAAACTAAAAAATAAAGTAAGCCTAAGAATAAAAAACTTAAGAAATAAAATACAATAAACCAAAAATAAAATAAAATAAAAACTAAATAAAATCCTAAACCTAAAAAATAACCCTAAAAATAAAACCTAAAAATATATACGAGATTAAACCTAAAGCCTAAACTAAAAAAAACACCTAAACCTAAAATAAAAATAAAATAAGCAAAATAAAATAAACCTAAACCTAAACTAAAATAAACTAAACTAAAATAAATAAATCCTAAACCTAAACCTAAACCTTAACCTAAACTAAATAAAACTAAATAAAATAAAAACATAAACCTAAACTAAAATATAAAACCTAAAAATAAACATAAAATAAAGACCTAAAACCTAAACCTAAAAAATTAAAATAAAAACATGAACCTAAACCTAAAAATAAAAAATAAAACCTAAACCTAAAAAATTAAATAAATATAAAACTCAACTAAAAAATAAACCTAAACCTAAGAAATAAACTAAAATAAAAAACCTAAACTAAAATAAATAAACCTAAAATAAATAAACTAAACTAAATAAAAATAAAAAATAAACCTATTAAAATAAAAAATGAAATAAACTCAAATAAATAAAAATAACTAAATAAATCTAAAAATTTGAGTTTACTTAATTTTTTTAAAAAAACCCCTAAACCCTAAATCCTAAACCCCAAACCATAAACCCTAAACTCTAAAACTAATCCTAAACCCTAAACCCTAAACCTACAACCCTAAGCCCTAAACCAAAACCATAAACCCTAAACCCTAAACACTAAAACCCTAAACCCTAAACCCTAAAACTCTTTTCTCTTTTATTTTACTTTTGGATGTACTAGATAAATTTACTCTATGTGAAATTTCTTGAGTAGTAGTTTTGAGTTTATCCTCTTAAGAATCTTGTAACCCTCTTTTTATGGCAATAAAATTCCACCCTATATGGGGTTTCAAAAAAAAAAATAAAACAAAAATCCTAAACCCTAAACCTTAAAACCTACAACCCTCAACCCCTAAACCCTAAAACCCTAAACCCTAAACCCTAAACCCTAACCCTAAACACAAAACACTAAACCCTAAACCCTAAACCTAATCCTAAAGTAACTGAATAAATTAAAAACTAAACCTAAACCATAAAACCTAAAAAATCTAAACCTAAACCTAAACCCCAAGAATGGGCAGAACCTTGATGGTAAGAACATCATCGCCAACTGCTCCTAGACTGCAAGGGAGGCAAAGCGTGGCGCAGTTATCTCTGGTGGTGGGGACTGAGGTGCCGTGGATATGGAGGTGGTGGTTGGAGTAGTGGTGGCTCAGGAGGCGGGAGGAGCGATGGAGGTTACAGCCGTGGTGGTGGCAGAGGGAGAGATCAGGGATATGATGGTGGATCCAGCTAATCGAGAGCGGGGGTGGTTCTGATGGGAACTGGAGAAACTGAAGAACAGTTGATCCGATCTACTGCTTATGGAACTGTCTTTAAAGTAGAGATGATTATACTTATCTAGGGATTTCGATTCGCTCTATGGCTGCTTATTTTTGATATATGTCATCTCTTGTGTCTTAAAAAACTTGGGGTGTTACTTGGTTGATGAAATCAAAAAGAAGAAATATTGAATATGAATTTGTTCTATGTTAAAAAAAAAACCTTAAACCCTAAACTAAAACTAAAACCCAAAACCTAAAACCTAAACCCTAAACCCAAAACCTTAAACCCTAAACCACAAACCCAAAACCCTAAACTAACCCTAAACCCTAAAAAGTAAAAAACCTAAACCTAAACTAAATAAAATGTAAGAATAAAATAAATAAAAAACCTAAACCAAAATAAAATAAAAAAATAAAATAAAATAAAAGCATAAACTAAATTAAAATAAATAAAAACCTAAACTAAACTAAAAAATAAAAAACCTAAATAAAATAAAAACTAAATAAAAACCTAAACCTAAAAAATAAACCTAAAAATAAATAAAATTTAAAAACTAAACCCTAAATTAAAAAAAACTAAACCAAAAATAATTATAAAATAAATTAAAGCTAAATCTGAACTAAAAAAAAACTTAAACCTAAAATAAGCTAAAACTAAACCTAAACCTAAACAAAATAAAATAAAATAAAATAAAAATATACCTAAACCTAAACTAAAAAATAAAACATAAAAATAAACATAAAATAATAGCCTAAAACCAAAACCTAAGAAATAAAAATAAAAACCTAAACCAAAACCAAAAAATAAAAAATAAAACCTAAACCTAAAAAATGAAATAAAAATAAAACTCAACAAAAAAATAAACCTAAACCTAAAAATAAATTAAAAGAAAAAAGCTAAACTAAAATAAATAAACCTAAAATAAATAAACTAAACTAAATAAAAAAATAAACATAAATAAAAATAAAAAATAAAATAAACTAAAATAAATAAAAAATTAACTAAATAAACTAAATAAATCTAAACCTACCGGTTTACTTAATTTAAAAAAAACACTAATCCCTAAACCCTAAATCTTAAACCCTCAACCTTAAACCCTAAAACTAACCCTAAACCTTAAACCCTAAAAATCATAAACCCTAAAGCCTAAACACTAAGCCCTAAACTTTAAACCTTAAACCCTAAACCCTGAAACCCTAAACCCTAAACCTTAAAAACTTAAAATCCTAAACATAAACTAAATAAAACCTAATAATAAGATAAATTAAATACTTAAACCTAAATATAATAAAAAATAAAATAAAATAAAAGCCTAAACCTAAAAATAAAATAAAATAAAAATAAAAATAAACTAAAATAAAATAAATAGAAACCTAAACTAAATTAAAAACAAAGTTAAATTAAGAATGAAAAACCTAAAAAAAATAAAAACTAAACATAAAATAAAACTAAAATAAACCAAAAATAAAATAAAATAAAATGAAATAAAAACCAAAACCTAAAAAATAAACCTAAAAATAAATTAAAAAAAACCTAAACCCTAAACTAAAAAAAAACCTAAACCTAAAATAAAAAGTAAAATAAACAAAATAAAATAAACTTAAACCTAAACTAAATAAATAAAACCTAAACCTATACCTAAAATAAAAATAAAATAAACAAAATAAAATAAACCTAAACCTAAACTAAAATAAACTAAACTACAATAAATAAAGCCTAAACCCTAAACCCTGAACCCCATACCCTAAACCCTAAACCCTAAATCCTAAACTAATCCAAACCACTAAACCCTAAAAAGCTAAAAAGCTAAACCTAAACTAAATAAAATCTAAAAATAAAATAAATAAATAAATAAACCTAAACCAAAATAAAATAAAATAAAAACATAAATTAAAACCTAAACTTAAGCCTAAACCAAAAAAGAAAATAAATTAAAAAATAAAAAATAAAACTAAAATAAAATAAAATAAATAAAAACCTACACTAAACTAGAAAAAATTAGAAAACTCAAATAAAATAAAAACTAAACCTAAAATAAAAATAAAATAAACCTAAAATGAAATAAAATAAAAACTAAATAAAAAACTAAACTTAAAAAATAAACCTAAAAAATAAAACTTAAAAATAAATAAAAAATAAAACCTAAACCCTAAACTAAAAAAAGCACTAAATGTAAAATAAAAATAAATTAAAGCTAAACTAAAATAAATAAAACCTAAACCTAAACATAAAATAAACTAACCCTAATCATAAACTGAAACTAAATAAAATAAAATAAACTAAAGTAAACCTAAACCTAAACTAAAATATAAAACCTAAAAATAAACCTAAAGTAAAACCTAAAACCTAAACCTCAAAAATAAAATAAAAACCTAAACCTAAACCATAAAAATAAAAAAAATAAAACCTAAACCTAAAAAATGAAATAAAAATAAAAATCAACTAAAATTAAAAAGTTAAACTAAAATAAATAAACCTAAAATAAATAAACTAAACTGGATGAAAATAAAAAATAAACTTAAATAAAAATTAAAAATTAAAAGTAAACTAAAATAAACTAAAATAAATAAAAATAAACTAAATAAACTAAATAAACCTAAACCTCCCAGTTTACTTCATTTAAAAAAACCCCTAAACCTTAAACCCTAAACCTAAACCTTAAATCCTAAACTCTAAACCTTAAACCCTAAAACTTACCCAAAACCCTAAAGACTTAACACTAAGCCCTAAACCTAAACCCTAAACCTTAAACCCTAAAACCCTAAACCCTAAAACCTTAAAACCTAAAATGCTAAACCCTAAACCCTAAACCCTAAATAACTAAAACCCTAAACCAAACCAAAATAAAAAGTAATAATAAGATATAAAAATACCTAAACATAAATAAGATAAAAAAATAAAATAAAATAAATACCTAAACCTATAAATAAAATAAAATAAAAGATAAAATGAAATTATAATAAAATAAATAAAAAGCAAAACAAAACTAAAAAAAATAAAGTAAACTTTAAAATAAAAAATCTAAATAAAATAAAAACTAATCAAAAAATAAAAATATAATAAAATAAAAACTAAATAAAAAACTAAACCTAAAAAATAAACTTAAAAACTAAGACTAAACTAAAATAAATAAAACCTAAACCTAAACCTAAACTAAATAAAATAAAATAAATAAAAAATAAACCAAAACCTTAACTTAAAAATAAAAAATAAAAATAAACTTAAAACCTAAACCCAAAAAATAAAATAAAAACCTAATCCTTAAAATAAAAAATAAAACCTAACCCTAAAAAATAAAATAAAATAAAACTCATCTAAAAATAAACCTAAAAAAATAAATTAAAATAAAAAACCTATGCTAAAATAAATAAACCTAAAATAAATAAACTAAATGAAATAAAAATAAAAAATAAACACAAATAAAAATAAAAAATAAAATAAACTCAAATAAATAAAAAATAAAATAATAAACTAAATAAAGCTAAACCTACTATTTACTTAATTTTTTTTAAAAAACCCCTAAACCCTAAATCCTAAACCCAAACCCTAAACCTTAAACCCTAAAACTAACCCTAAACCCTAAACCCTAAATCTACAACCCTAAACACCTAAACCCTAAATCATAAACCCTAAACCCTAAACCCTAAACCCTAAACCCTAAAACCCTAAACCATGAACCCTAAACTCTAAACCCTAAACCCCAAACCCTAAACCATAAAACCTATAATCGTAAACCCTAAATCCTAAACCCTAAACCCAAAACCCAAAACTAACCCTAAACCCTAAGCCCTAAATTATCCCTAAATCCTAAACCCTAAACTAACCCTAAACCCTAAGAATGTGTAGAGCCTTAACGGTAAGAACATCACCGTCAACTAGGCTTAGTGTAGATCTGGTAGTGGAAGCGAAGGTGGAGGTGGCAGTTATCTTTGTGGAGGTCGGGGATCTGGAGATGCTGGAGGATATGGAGGTGGTGGTCGGACTAGTGGTGGTTATGGAGGTGGGAGGAATGATGGAGCTTACAACCATGGAGGTGGCGGAGGGAGAGATCGGGGATCTGATGGTGGATCCTGCTACTCGAGAGGTGGGGGTGGTTCTGAGGGAAGAAAGCAAGAAACGGTCACGCTTATGGAATTGTGTCTTTATAGTAGAGACAACTCTACTTATTTAGGGATTTTGATATGCTCTATGGTTGTTCATTTTTTATATATATCATTGCTTGTGTCTTAGGAAACTTGCGGTGCTACTTGGTTGATGAAAGTGAAAAGAAGAAATGTTGAATCTGAATTTATTCTCTGTTAAAAAAAATCATAAATCCTAAACTAAAACATAAACCCTAAACCTAAAACCTAAACCCTAAACCCTAAACACTAAACCTTAAACCTAAACCCTAAACCCTAAACCCTAAACCCTAAACCCTAAACACTAAATTAACCCTAAACCCTAAACCCTAAAAAGCTAAAACCTAAACTAAATAAAACCTAAAAATAAAATAAATAAATTAACCTATGCCAAAATAAAATAAATAAAATAAATTAAAATAAAAACATCAACTAAAACCTAAACCTAAACCTAAACAAAAATAGAAAATAAAGTAAAAAATAAAAACTAAATTGAAATAAAATAAATCAAAACCAACTAAATTATAAAATAAAAAACTTAAATAAAATAAAAACTAAACCTAAAATAAAAATATAATAAAATAAAAACTAAATAAAATCCTAGACCTAAAAATAAAACCTATAATAAATAATAAATAAAACTAAACCCAAAGCTAAAAAATAAACTAAACCTAAAATAAAAATAAATTAAATTAAATAAATTAAGCCTAAACCTAAGCTAAAATAAACTAAACTAAAATAAATAAAACCTAAACCTAAACCTAAAATAAACTAAACCTAAACCTAAACCTAAACTAAATAAAAATAATTATCTAAAAATAAACATAAACCTAAACTAAAAAAATAAAACCTAAAAATAAACCTAAAATAAAAACCTAAAACATAAACCTAAAATAATAAAATAAAAACATAAACTTAAACCTAAACCTAAAAATTAAAAATAAAACCTAAATTTAAAAAATGAAATAAAAAAACTCAACTAAAAAATAAACCTAAACCTAAAAAATAAACTAAAATAAATAACCTAAACTAAAATAAATAAACTTAAAATAAATAAACTATACTAAATATAAATAAAAAATAAACCTAAATAAAAATAAAAAATAAAATAAACTATATAAACCTAAACATACTAGTTTACTTAATTAAAAAAAAACCTAAACCTTAAATTCTAAACCCTAAACCCTAAAACTAATCCTAAATCCTAAACATTAAACCTAAACCTACACCTAAACCCTAAATTAAAAACTCTAAACCTTAAACCCTAACTTAAACCCTAAACCCTAAACCTTAAACCATAAACCCTAAACCATAAACCCTAAACCCTAAAACCCTGGACCTTAAACATGAAACCCTAAACTCTAAAACCCTAAACCCCAAACCCTAAACCCTAAACCCTAAACCCTACAACCCTAAACTTTAAACCCCAAATAGTATACCCTAAACCCTAAACTCTAAACTAACCATAAATACTAAACTAACGCTAAACCTTAAACCCTAAACTAACCCTAAACCATAATAATGGGCAGAACCTTGACAATAGGAGCATCACCGTCAACTAGGTTGTAGTACTTTATAAGACACTTTGAAATGTTTTAGTATATTATGGTATTGTGTCTTATAGTCTATATTAGTATAAATCATAAAAATATTGATATAATAAATCAAATGATGAAATTTGTTAAATTTGAAGTGGGAATTAGGTTGTAGTATCAAAGGTGTGCTACGCCACTTGTAGTCTATAAAGTAAGATTTTATCTTCAAAATAAATATTATTTGTTGTAGGATAGTATAGCATCATATATCATAATATATTATTCTGCACATTTTAAAATCTTTTAGTGTTTTATAATCATGCAATCGAACCTACACTAGCATTATTTATAAAAATGTTGATTTAGACTATAAAATGGTAGAATTTGGACAAATTCATAACAGTTAGAGCATGGCATCATAATATATTATTTTAATTTAAAATATGTAAGTGATAATGACTAAATATATAGTTTTTTTATTATTTAGACTAATTTTATGATTTTTTATCTTAAGCAATCCCTTGTGATGATATGCATAATATAATAAAATATGTTATATTGTATTATAATATAGGATTCCATAACATAGTGTAGCATCATGCTTTATAACATACTATTGTATATTACTACTTATTGTTTAGCATATTTTAGTTTGTAATAGTATGATGTAGTAGAGTTTGTACGTATAATTCATAAAAATATTGATTTATACATTTAGATGATGGGATTTGGTCCAAACTTAAGGTAAGCTTTAGAGAACATCATTAGGTGCTATGGTGTGTCATTTAATCAAAAGAATGGAATTTTGCATCAAAAAGAAATGTTCATTTTTCAACCAAAATTTATAAATTTTTTGCTTAAAGTGATTCATTTTAAGGTGTAATGTATGATAATGTAATATATGAAAGCATATTAAATTATAATGTACATAACAATATAAATTCACATATATATGAATGTAGTGGCGTGTTGCTAAATGTTATTGTACATTTTAGTATGTTTTACATTTTCATAATATATTGGGTACAAAAATGTTAATTTGAAGGTTAAAATGGAAGAATTTTGCCAAATACATGGCACACACCAAGAAGAAACACCAAAATTATACTATTTTGCACCATTTCTAATAGAAAAAAATAATAATTTTACATCCAAAATGAACATTATTCATATTTTGAGAAAATTTTGTTATTTGTTCCTTTTAAGTGATTATAATGAGGTGTAATGTTACAATATATTATATTATAGCAAATTATAATATAACATCATATATTATAATATAATATAGTGTGTTAATTCACACTATAATATGTTTATGATATTGTATAGTTAGTTTGAGCTTGCACCATCATAAATCATAAAATGTTGATTACAATGTTAAGATGATGTAATTTGAACGAATACATTGTTAGCTTTGGTTTAAGTTTTAAAGGTGTGCATAAGAGAAGAAATAAGATTTGATGAGAATTACATGTCAAGGACATGGAGGGAGATCTGGGGATCACACATGCATTGGACATGATATGAGGGTCTATGTCGAGGGCATAGAAGAAGAAAATCTATTGGGGATAAGGTTTGAATTTGATTTTATTATATGATTTATGGAAAGAAGATCCGCTGGGGATAAGAATCTATAATCCTTCAAGGACTAAGATCAAAATGACTTTATTTTTTTATTTTAATTGATGTGGAGGAATATCTACTAGAGATATGGGCTTGAGTCTTTTGGGGATTGTGTATATGAACCTTCCACTAGAGAAGCAGGTCTAGGCTATCCATTGGGGATTGGGATTTGAGTTTGATTTCATAGATTTGTTTGGGGATGTATCCATTGGGGATAAGAGTTTGGTTGGATTTATTTGATTTAGACTTTACTAGGGGAGTTGTTTTAATTTGGCTCCACTAGGGAGGTTTGTTTTGAATTTGATTTGTTTTCTTGATTTGTTTATATAAGATTTAGGGCTTCACTAGGAAAAATTGTATGATTTAACTCCACTGGGGAAAATCAAATTGGATTTAATTTCATTTGAGTTCATGTATAGACCCAGTCAGTGTACGATGGACCCATTGAGAAGGAGGTATATCCGCCTTGACCTACCACATGTTTACAAATCCAAAGGGATAGTCTATTGCCTGTAGGGTAGAGCTAACCAACATAAGGGTTTGCCTTTTAGTGTGTAATAGCTATGCTAGGAAGAAGACATAGTAGACTTACATCTTCTAAAGCAATGAACAACTGTTGGGGTGACCTGTTGGATGCACAACAAATAGAACCTGACCTAGGGCGACTATAGAGTAAATGCCGCTGGGAACTTATGTTAACTCAAAAGTAGTTAGGATTACTTTTATCTTAATTTTATGTTATTTTATATGGTTTTTTTGGTTTAGTTTGATTTCAAATTGTGGGCATATCCGCTGAAGATGCGAGCTTGGTCAAATTTGATAGATTTAATTTTTTGGACATGTTGATGTGCGATGGACCCATGGAGAAGGGGTTATCAACTTGTACTATCTTAACTTTACAAAACCAAAGGGATAGTCTACTAGCCTTGGGGCAGAGCTAGCCAACCTAAGGGGTTGCCTTTTGGTGTGCAACAACTATGCTAGGAAGAAGGCGTAGAAAACTTACATCTTCTAAAGTAGGAAAAATTGTTGGGGTGACTTGTTGGTAGCATAATAAATCAAACCCGAATTTGGGGACTAAGTGGATCTTTGTTGGGGACTTATATCAACTCAAGAGTAGTTAGATGATTCCTGGGAGTTTCTTGATAGGATACACTTGGGAAAAGATGTACTATGGTTGTCCTCTAATCCATAAGTGAATGTATATTTTATTTATGTTTGTGGACTCTATTGTGAGGGACCACTAAAAGAGCTATGTCGGCACTTATCTAAGATTTATTGGACCAAGGAGAATCGCACATCCACGATGATTCTCCATAGGGTGGGTACTATGAAAGGGAACTGTCATAGTAACCTAGTAGTGTCTAAATGGGGTCAAAGGACATGATCAAATATAGTGCCCATGGGAGGTCTGCTAGGCGTTATCACGAGACGGAAAGAAAGCCTCTAGGTGTATGTGGCCAACTCAAGAGAAACCAGCAAACTTACATCTTCCATGAGTGGTGTATCTAAGGTGCAAGAACTAACCAACCTAAGGTTCTGTCGGTGTAATGATCAATTTGGAAACAAAGCGTGTAACTTTCCAAGATGAATCATGGGATAGTCTCATCGGGAGGGACAAATGCTAACCAAGAGAGACTACTAAAGGGGGAGCCCGAGGAAGGACTTGACCTAGACTTGAAGCAATCAGGAGGGAAAGAGCCACTAGGGTACTTATCCTAAACCTTAAATATACTCAACCCAGTGCATGCATAATCCAAGAAGAAAGTGCAGACTCACATCCTCTTAAATGAAGCCAACATGAGTAGCTACCACGGTAAGGCCTACCAAACTAACAAGGCGCTTATCGGTGTGCAGTTGCCAAGTAAGGAAGGAAAGTGTAACAGACTTACATCCTCTGAAGTAGGAAGACCACTGGGGTTACACACTAGTAGGGTAGCATGTCAGCTTGACCTAGAGCAGCTACTAAGTGAGTGCCACTGGGGGGGTTATCTCAACTCAGAGTAGCCCGAGATAAAAGATATGAGTTTATTTTATATGTTTATGCATAGTTTGTGATTTTGTTGTGTCAATGAAGGATATGATGCTGCCTGGGTTTGTTACACCTACCCTAAACACATCATGGTGGATTCGCAAACAAGAATACTTTCAACATGGAAGAGACCGAATTCTAAATGGAATTTTCATTGATGATAATTATTTTAGACATGATTTATAATATCTCTTTAAGTAGAGCCCATTGATTAGAAGAATTGGGCACTCTCCCTTATGATTAATAAGCTAATAAGATCCTCCTTGGTAGGCCTTCTTTATGGCAAAAGGGCCTTCCCAAGTGGGTTCAAACTTGCCTCCCATCTTACGATGGGAAATAATCAGTCTCCTTAGAACTAAAATAAGCTCTCCTACTTGAAAAGCCCTAGGATGTACCAACTTGTTATGAGTTTGAATCATTTTAACTTTGCACAACTTGAGGTTTTGGCATGCCCGTAGGTGTCTCTCTCCAAACTTTTGAGCTCTTCAAACGCAAGCATTACTATTGTGATCTTGCTACACACAACTATCCTTAGCGATGGGAGTTAGACTTCTAATGGTAGAAGCGACTTGACCCATACTATGGAGAAAGGTATATTGAGTTTGAGTTCTATGTATGTGGTAGGCCAACAAGACTTCAACTAACTACTTCATTATCTCTTATTGTTGTCAGTGTGTCTTCTTTATTTAGATGAGAGTTTTGTTGAAGGCTTCTACTAAGCTATTTACCCTTGGGTAGTTGATGATAGAATATCTCCAATCTATAGTGTGCCTCCAGGCAAATTTGTTGATCTCGATGCTCTTGAATGCAGTACCATTATTAGATATAATTCATTGAGGCACTCCAAACATATATACGATATGGTTCCTAAAAAATTGGAGCACATGCTGAGCTATGACTCTTTAAGTGAAATCACCTTGCCCATTTGGAAAAAGTAGTCGAGTGACTAAGATGAACGATGACCCTTGGAAGAAGGAGGATCAAACCCACTATGTTTCCCAACACTTGAATGGCCATGAGGCTAATGTAGATGTAGAATGTTGGGTGGTTGGTGTAGGACTACACATGTATTTGACATTGGGTGGCATCACCTAGTCATATCCATGCAATCTTTGATCATCGACGGCCAGTAGTATCTTAATCTCTTGATCTTGGCTTTCATCTTTGGACTGGATTGGTTGGCTCCACATAATCCTGAGTGTACCTCGGTCATGATCTTACGAGCTTTGTGCTTGTATAAACAACGTAACCACATATGATCGAAAGACCCCCGATACAAGACACCATCCACAAGAGTGTAGGAAAGTGCTCTCTACTTCATCTGATGGGCTTGAGACTTCTCTTGAGGTAGTTTTCCTTTATTTATGTAATCCATGAATGGTTGCCTCCAATCTAACTCTTCATCTTTCTTGGCAATGGAAACCTCAAGTACATTTTGATGAGTTCAATAATAAGGATAAGACTTGTCTATTTTGGACCTTTATTGATATGGACTCATCCTCAAGACATGCCAACTCTTGGCAAGCTTGGGTAAAAGCATATGCTGATGTTCTCTCCTCGAGGAATCTTATAAATGGTAACCTCTGATTTGGGCCAATAACTCCATGGTGTACTTATGGTAGTGATGGAGCTTTATAACCTTATAGGACCAACGATTTGGTTGATAACCTGAGAATCTCAAGATGTTGAAGTTAGGTTGCTTAGAGAATGGCTAACTCAGGGAATTAGAGCCTCATATTTGGCTTCATTGTTGGCAAGGATTGGACATGATGATATGAGAATCTCATCACATCATGATTTGAGTTAAGAGAACTATTCCTACCCTACCTTTCTTGGAATAGTAGATTATGGTTCTTCTCCTCTTTGAGAGGAAGCACCATCAAGTACATCTCCCTAGTGAATGCTAGTATCCCCTAAGTTCATGATTTGTTCATCGGAGATCATCACTAAGTGGAAAGTCGCAGAAGTGGGTGTGCTTTACTAGAAATCCACTAGCACTTGTCCTTTCACCGCGGAGTACAAGGTAATGTCAAATAGCGAGAGGATCATGGACCATGATCGAATATCATCTGTCATGAGATACTATAGTGGATTGATCCTAGAGATTAAGTTCACACTTTATGAGGAAGCATGTAGTGTTGTAGCTTTTGGGATGCAAAGATTAAAGCTAGGCAATGCTTCTTAATGGGTGGATAATTAGCTTTAGGGATTAGATGATGGCTGAGGTAGTAGAGTGTTTTCCTTCCTTCATCATTGACTTGGGCCAACAAAGCACCAAGGGAGTCATCTAACACAGCAGTGTAAAGTATGAGTGCTTGCCAGATAGGATAGGCGGTGATAATGCTTGATGTCTTCAAAGGCATGCTCACACTTATCATCCATTGAACTTGGCATCCTTTTGATAAGTGCTAGAATGGTGACATCTTCGATAGGTTGGATATAAAGCATCTTAGATATGCCAACCACCCTTGGAATGATTTGAGTTGAGTTAAACTTTTAGGGGTGGCATTTCTAATATCGCTTGATCTTCTCAGATCAATTTGATTCCTAATTGATACAAACCAAGGAATTTCCTAAACTACTCGAATGCACACTTGGGGTTCATTTTGAGGTTAAATTATCTTAACTATTCAAAACTACTCTCAAGTCAAAAGATGGTCTTCCTTTTCTCTACTTTTGACCAGATCATCGACATAGCACTTGATGATGAATGAGTTCATCGAAGATTCGAGTCATAGCTCATTGGTATGTAGCACCAGCATTTTTAAGGCTAAAAGGCATGACCTTATAGCAAAAGATTCTGATCGAGCTTCTAAAAGTAGTGTTTCTTTCATCTTCAAGGCCATCTTTATTTGGTTATATCTAGATGAGCCATCCATGAAAGAGAAGACTGCATGAGATGAGGCAATGCCCACCATCAGCTCCAGGATTGGTAGTGGAAATTCATCTTTTGGACATGCCTTATTTAAATTCCTAAAATCAACGCATATGTGAATTTGGCCATTCTTTTCCTTAACTAGGATGACATTGGCTAACCAGGTAGGATATTTTTCTTTCAAATGAAGCAACATCGATTAATTTCTTGACTTTAGAAATGACTATTATTTTTATGTCTAATCGCATGTCTTGCTAGGGTTAGCTTGATAGCTCTATTGCTAGTTTATGGACCACTACATGGGAATCTGGCATCTTTTCATAACTCCATGCAAAGCAATCCTTAAACTCAGTCAATAGCCTAACTAAGTCATTGGTTTCAATTTCATTCAACAAAGAACTAATGTATATCGGCCGTGGATCTTCTTCTTCAATTCTAAGTTGATTTCCTTGAGCTCGTTGATGGTTGACTTGATCTCTTCTTTGAACTTCTGGTGCATCTTTGACTTCAAAATCATCTAGATCATCACGAAGTTTCTAAGCATAGCTCCTCATATGAGTTAATGTGATTTGAAAAGAACTATCAAATAAATGATTGGTGATGAGCGATCATCATCATTGGACCCACTAATCTGAACCTAGTCAGTCTTGATTGAGAGCTTTTGCATTTGTTCTTCCATATTCTTTTGAAGTAGTCTGACTTGTGCTTTGACCAAGTATGTGGGATTAACCCTTTCTTTGCTAAATTATGAACACAAGGCAAGTACCAATCAAAAGGTAATTCTATTAAATCTTTATATGAATCATCCTCAAGTTCTACATCAACTTCTTGACTTGAGGATGATGCTCCCGAGAAAGAACCTCACGAGTCTTCACACTGTGGATGACTTAGGGCTTAACTACCAAACCCTCAATTTTTTTGAGAGGAAAGTGGGGTTAGAGCTAAGGTTCCCAAGATGCCTAACTATTTCACATATAGACTTGGATACACTTATGCTTTGCTTTGGAGCTAGTCTTCATTATCTGCTCAAGTGTCACCTCAAGGGAATCTACTATTGAGAAGAGGCTGGTTGGTGTAACCATATAAGACTCATCTATGAACTAGATTCTAAGTCTATATGGATAGCAGGTGTACTCCTTTAGTGGGACATATCTTTTTATTGGGTGGCCAATAAGAGGTTTTCCACCCTGATGCCCTAGCTGGCCTCTTCCTCTTCTAGTGGAGGTCGGGTCATCCTACCCATATATGTTCGAATGGAGTAATAAGGC